>JAMKCH010053169.1:0-10026 GCA_023653785.1 Ophioderma brevispina
ATTGCGTCTCTCATATTTTGAGAAATTTTGGCTAGTGGCATTGGATAGGACTCCATTGCAATGATTGTGCGGAAAACAATTTTAGAAGAACAGTCAAAAGTTGTGGATTGTACCAGCAATGAAGCTGAAATTTCATAATGAGAGCAATGGGTATGTTCGGAGCGGAAAGTGAAGGGAAGGAGAGAACGCAACCTCAATATTATCTCTTGCACGACGCCAGCGAGCTCCGTCTTCCGAAACCCCAATGACGTTACCTGAAAAATTCCATGCGTTGCTCCTGTGTATTGCATTGAATGTCAGAGTATAATTAACCTGGTCTGTACCCGAAGACTTATCACGGCACTTGATGAATCCCTTCAGCGTTGTAGTGAACGGGTGCCATCTTCACCCAGACTATATTCTTTATGTGCATTGTTTCTTGCTGAAAAAATACTGTATCATGGACGTGGAGATCCGTTAGCACACACAGTGAATACAACATACGACCTTCATATATGTTCTTTATCGTGTCTAAAGACAATACACTGTTTGAGCATTCACTAGGAACCAAAAACAAATACAGGACCGCTAAAACAAACGCAAGTGAAAATTGTCGCGTAGAGACGACAAGAGGCGAGAAGAGAGGAGATGAATAATCAAATAATTTCTTGCAAGACTCGGTCATTGCGGAGGAGGAAAACAATATAAATCTAGGCAATAGATACTGCTTGTCTGTTTAAAGTTCCGCTTTAGCTCAGTTTGTAACCACAGAAAACACCGTCGTCAAATCTGACATAACCAGGAACAATTCAATTGTTTATACCATAACAAACACCAACCAGTATAGTACGTTTGTACGACAAAAGAAAGGTCGTTCCGCTAAGCAATTCCCAAGCAATGGTCACCCTATCCTATGCAAAAAGAAAAATTGAACAATAAACGGGATGTTTTTCTACGTAACTCGGTTATCTCATACAAAATTTTATTCGGAAACCATTTAAGTGTAAGTATTTTTTAGTCCAAGTCACATGTTGAACCTTCATACACTTATCTTCCAACTTCTAGGTCAATTAGGATTATTTTAGTATAAAATACTAACTACAAAACACAATAAAACCCCAGATGCGTTAATAATATTCACCAATAATATGCCAAAAAAGCAAAAGTTCGGTTTGTACAATTCAGGAACCCCCCTTAATACTTTACGCCTAGTCCAGTCCAGTACGATGATTTCATTTGGGCCTGACTAATTCCCCAGTTTAGTCGAACTCCGAGCTTCGGGAGTCATTAGGAGCTGGTTTTCTTCATTAAGGTCAAGTCGTCCGTGGACACGATCTACTATTGGAAATTGAAGTTGTTTAGTTTTACGCTGAAATGCCAGGGACTGTAAGTTCTGCATTCTTATCGTAATCTGCTGAGCCCGCGTCGCGGCACAACAGGTAGTAGTCTAGTAGATTATTAATTAACAACAACTTTATTATACAATACACATGATATTGTGATACCTAATCGATGTTTTTGGATTGTGATTAAATTAATTTTAGTTCAAAATAATACTTGATAAAGTTAATAATCAAGTTTACGGGTACTGTCTAGTTATTCAGTAGTTTGAATCCGAAGTTTAGAGATGGTCTTGGTCGAGTTGACCGTAAACAAAAATTAGTTCCAATTTCATGGCAATGAGATAGGGATAACACCCGGTGGGTCACTAAAATCTGTGATAATGACCGGAATGATCGTGACCAAATCGCGGACAAGTATGGCACGCGAGAAAGCGCGAACATATATGTGGAATACCTTTGTATACAAGTTTTGCGTCCCAAAATCATGTCTCACAAATACATATCCAAGGGGATTGAACCCACCAGTACGATGGGGAACCATTGTGATTAACCACCTGGCTGTGCCATATTTGCCGCGTTTTTGCAAGCTTGGTAACGCTCCTGCGGCAGTGGTGCCGGTTGGGTGAGCCACCGGGGGGAAACAGTAGATGATGAACTTCCATGAAATCGACTAACGATATGGTTTTCATATATCACCATCCCTAGGTGTTCATCTCGTCAATGTCAGTCTTCTCCAGAGATCCTTCACTGGTCCCACCACATGATTTAATTCTTTGTAACTTAGGTCCTTGAAGATCTCTGGGCCAAGGAAGCTCATGAATGTCTGGTGAATGAAGGGGATCACTTTTCCACCTATGCATAGATGAGCATCTTACGGTGCATGATGTTCATTCCTTCCCATTCGGACGGACCATATGGATCTCTTCCGGGATCTCTTCGTGGCCAGGTTTTTACGCTTTGTAGGTTTCGCCTTCGTAATAATAATTAAAGGTGATTGTTCCGATTTATGTGTATTGTGTTCTCTACTTGATATGAGAGCCTGGCACTTGTACATACACCCCACCAAGTACCGTGGGAAACAAACTTACGGTTTTGATGGTAGACGCAATAATGCATGTTACAAAGCCCTATTCAAAACTGTGCTAATATTGATGGTTAACCACTAAAACGGCGGTTTTTTGTTTATATCTTGGGAATGAAATGGATTTGAGGGCTCAAATTTCAGGACGACAATGAGAAAAATACGGCCTTTCATCTGATATCAAAATCGATACTACTTCCGGGTAAATCAGGGGGTCCCAAACACGATCGGAACACGCACCTTTAATAATTTGTGTATTTTTAACGCGCGACATATCCACGTAAACGTGCTCAAGGCGCTGTACAGCAGCCATGTAAGGCGTTCAGCACATCAGAGAAACCATAATACCAGAACAGATTTATGCCAAGAAGTTTGATTTTAGAAACAGGAGGAAACCGGAGTACCCGGATAAAACCTGCGGGAACGAGTATTGATCGAGAAACCAAATTCACATCAAGCCACTGAGAACGAGCCCCGGCCTGGGATTGAACCCGAGACCTCATTGGTGAAAGGCGAGGGAAGATACGCTGTGCCAACCCGTACCCCTTCATTGTTCTAGTCCACTTTAGGAAGGCCTCTACTAGTAGTCATGCAGAATGGTGCAAGATATCAAACCTATTGTGCATTTTGGGTGAAAAGTACCAAGTTTGGCACAGATGTAGCTCTTGATATGCTAAATAAATCTCGTCTAGGGGCCAAATTAATTTCCTTCCAAGATGGCCGCCAAATTCAAAATGGCCGCCACTGTTACAATGTCATGTTTTTACGTGCTTTCTATGTTTATTATATGATATGATATGATCCAATTACTCAATTTGATTGTGTTTCGTGCCAGTTTAGAACAGAAATACCCTGATTGACACTCCACTGGTAATTACATTGTTTACATTAGCAAACTTGATCCAAAATGGCAGAAAATCCAAAATGGCGGCCAAGGGTATCATTTGATTATCAAGAAATGAATGTTTTTCTTGATCTTGTTATAATTCCCTAAGGTTGTTATTGAACAACGTGCATTAAAGATCGAATTCACATCACTTTAAGAATACAAGCAATAAGACTTGAATCCAAAATGACGGCGAAAATCCAAAATGGCGGCTAATTTGTCACTTAAGCTTATCCTTGATAATCAAGAAATCAAGGAAGGAATTCACATCAACTTAAGAGGAAACCAATTAAGGTCTGTTGTTAAATTGATTTATTCCATTATGGCTGCCAAATCCTTCGAAATGGCCAATTACTTTTTAGAATGTGTCACTTACGTGCTTGTATGATTCCCCCGTGCTACTTGATATGTTTTTTTTCATTCAAATACATACCCTATTTGATTGTTTGTTTGCCCTGTGGTATACACCAGCCTTGTAAAAATGTACATGCCAGTGGTTGGGGAGGAAGGGAATTCTATTAATTGCCCCAGCAATCGGTCAAAAAAACACAGGGCACAGGACAAAAGTTACACAATGTGAAAAAGCTTGATTTCCATGTGCTCTAAGCATTGTGATTGTTTTTTAAAACGGATTGCAGGCAACGAATCAGTGGCCGTTTCGGACTGCCCCGCTCTGAGGCGGGCCAATTTCACGTCTGGGAATTTTCCCTCTCAGGGGGGTCAAAGGCTCAATTTTTCCCGGGTCAGGGGACGGTTTAAAATAAACGGACTTTCTGATTTGCATTGATTTTGCCATTTTGCCCGGCCAAAGTCATCAGGGGGGCAACCCTGACCCATGTTCCCCCCCACCACCCCCCCCCCGCCTGTTACGCCACTGCAACGATCCTATTACGTGGCACTTTCTACGGCAAATATTTCAAAATGATGAATGGCAAATTGCCACCCACCCAAAAAGATGAGTGGACCCTGCAGAAGTACTTTGGTAGCCGTAATGTGTAGCAAATGTCGTACTAAATACGTCCATGAAAATTCCGTGCTCGGGAGGACCCCACATCGGGACAGTTTGGAAGAGTGCTCTATTGTGTGAAAACAAGCCGAACAAACTGTTCACTTGGTAGTAATTGACCCACTGATTTAGAAATCCGCCTCTTTAGTCTCCCCCTCTTGTGTCGCCCCTTTTTGCGTTCCTCAATATCTGCTGGACAAACATCGAAGGTCATTCACCAGGCATTGAGCTCGGTTTCTTGTCATAGTTATTCAGCTACAAACCTCCATCATCGATTTCATTCAATTCGGGAATTCCCACTACACCTATTTAAATGGAGATTTTCACAGTTTAAGTACTCAACGGGGCTACAATGACGCAGTTGGACGTAACGGGCGGCCTCCCCGCTTGAGGGGCAAAAATTTTCCCAGTTTTGGGAAATGTTCCTCTCAGGTGGGTCAAAAGGCCAAATTTTTCCCGGTCAGAGGGCTAAAACAAAAAAACGGCTGATTTAGCATGATTTTGCAATTTTTTCACGGCCAAAGTCGTCAGGGGTGGGGGGCAACCTGCCCCCCCCCCTGCCCGCCTGTTACGCCCCTGCAATGATGAAGCCAATAAAGGACGGACAAGCTTGTGGAAAGAATGTATAGAAGTCAACATCTACATCACCTTCACGACCCTAAAGCTGCCGCTTATTCATTGTACGTGCCCATTGGAGAGAGGTTTACAATCCTGAATAAGCTATTGTTGGCAAAAAATCTTTACCTGTGTTTTAGCAAGATGTCTGAAGTCGTGTTCCACTAACTCTAAGTCAAGCTGCAGTAAGGACCAAAACAAAGTGCCTTTTTTAAAGTGGCTACTTTAAATACAGAAAAAAACGGACTGGCAAGGATCCACTGATGGCCTTGAATCAGAACGTGAAGGAAGTTGCTCCAAAACTTCTAACCTATGACAAATTTGCCCCCAAAAGTTGAATAAGGGACGGCCCAGGAGAAAGATTCATTCACAAAAAGGCTTTGTTAGGACGGAAAATAAAATATATATAAATAAACACCCAGGCCCTTTACAAGGGAGGGGATGCAAAAGGATATCACAAGGTAGTCCACCATGTTGGAAGCCATCTTTCTCCAGTTAAAACAAACGCTAAAGGTGAGAAGTGTCAGAGGGGTCGGATAGGATCAGACCAGGCAAACTTAAACTGAATCCACCCGACTATGACCCCATAACAAGCATGAAGGAAAGATAAGAAGGTATACATTCGAAAGCTGCTTCGAGTCCGAAGGTATCCAACAAAAATCCATCCAGAGCGCCAAAAAAATGTTTTTACCCAACAAGTTCAAATTTAACGACTTAGTTCTCCAAGTAGACAAGGATGGATATTTATAATCTTCCCTGGAAGCTTAGACAGCGACAACAAGTGTTGGAAAAAAAAAAAAAAACAGTATGCTTGCCGGATTCGGAACTGGCAACCCTCGAATTACAAGCACGGCGCTCTAACCAAACTGAGCTATCAAAGCCTGGGTTGGTTACGAGAGGAGCGGGAGATATCATCTATATGTGTAGGATTCGATAGGTTGTCCATCGCGTTTCTAGCGGATCGCAGACAGAAGGAGAGGGAGAGGGGAATATAAACTTATATTGTTTTGAAATTTTAAACTACTTAGTTTCTAGGTGACAAGGAGGATGGACAGGATGGATATGGATTAAATCTTTCACTGGGTGAGATTAGCCGCAAAAAAACACAGGTTGTTGAAAAAAATAAAACCAGGTGCGCCGGGCCGGATTAGAACGGTATTGTGACCTCAGTATTACTAGCCGATAGGAAAGCAATGGTACACCTAACACATAGATGATCTATCATTCCTCTACCAACCAGTCTTGATAGCTCAGTTGGGTAGAGTAAGGCGCCGTGTGCAAAAATCATGTACTTTCCATCTACGCAACCGTGGAGCCAAAACGTCAGCTTAAATGAACCTGGTCTGGAAGGAAGGACCTAGAGCACTGTGAAATTCTGCTAAGCTAGGAAGTTACCTGGACGCATCTTTTATAAGGACCCACATCTGAAAAAGAGAAGAGTAAAGGATGTTCACGCAATAACTCTGAAACAAAACTCCAACTGGAACCAAGATGGGGGTGGAGAGCAAAAATACCCCTAAGATCGACGGGCACTTGTCGTGTACTACTTATGTGCAGAAGCATGATTTACCTGTAAGGGAAAGGTCAAAACCATGCCAAGAAGCTTGATCAAGCATTAAATGCCTCCTGCCAGCTTATCACAGAATATCAATGGACAACTTATACATCCTATAGGCAGGAATTGCTCCACCAAACATCTGTTGTAGTATAGCGAGCATGCAAGAGCGTAGCTGCCAAATATCTAATGTGAGACACCTTATGTCTGGACAGAGACCAGCTGCTAACCGCCTTAAATCCAGAGAGAGTTTCTCATACAAAGTCCAACCCCTTGAAACAGTCTCAAAGGAGTTTAAGAGAGTCACCTTGTGGAAAGAAAGACTTGCTATCAACCAAGTAATATCTATTGGTATTGAACCTGATGAGCATCACCCACCTGGAGCTGACTCCTCATGGGCTGAATGGCGATGTCTCAACAGATTCAGAACCAGAATCGGATAATCCAAGGTTGCCTTGCAGAAGTGGGGCTACCTGGAAGCAGATCAGGACACTACCTGTAATTGTAGAAGAGCGCCACAGACAATGGAACATCTCTTGGTCTGCCCAATGATGGCGCAACAATGCACATACAAGCACCTTGCAGAATTCAGTGTATGCCCAATGTTGGAGCAACAATGCACAGACAAGGACCTTGCAGAATTCAGTGAAGCAGCCAGACATTGTACCCACAAAACATCTTCTATCTCATTACAGCCACACTTCATCAGTTTTTACATGCTTTTGATGCCTCTGTCAAGGTTGTCCGTACAGGACTGTGAAGCTGCAATTTTCCTCAGTCAGCTGGATCTGGTAGCTCTGGAGCTCGCAGCAATGCTTGTCCCCAGCAATGTCCTGCCTGATATGCTGCTCTGTTAATACAGTGCGTCTGGAATGAACTCAATGGATCTTGTTCGGCTGTACATGAGGACAACAAATCTTTCAATTGTTGGCATTAGTTCTTTCAAGGTATCTTCTCAAGGAGAAGTTCTTCCAAGGGTTGCAAAAACATCAGGGAAGATTTTGCTTGCTTCCCATGCGGTGTTCCTCCCTTTGTGCAAACGGTGAAGGTGTGAAACATCAGCATAAACAAAGAGTTCTCTGGTCCTAGGGTCTGGGCAATAGTATGTGCTGGTGTGAATCTGCGATTCCTTCCAGTACCAAATGCCAGCCAGAGTTCAGTGAGGTTGGACTAGCTGAACAAGGCTACAGAAAAAAATCACAACGTCTGTGTCTACAGTACGCAGCATGACCCTTTTATATCCTTGAACAGCAGCATCGGCTGCATGAAGTAGAAGCCTGCTTCTTCATGTTTGCATGGAGATAGATAGTTAGATTGTTAGTATCTGATTATTACACCATCATCCACTAACAGAACAACTACTGCTAGCTAGAGTCTTAAACTATGAAGGGATGCATGCATACAATATAGAATGAAGGTTCTACAAGACCACATCCATTTTCTGGTATTTTGGTCCATTGTAAACATGAATTAATAACTCCGTAATAAATACTAACAAAGTGACATTAGCAGCTATTTTGAATATGATAACACACTTAGAAATTGCACATTGACAGCACCAGGCAGCACATAAAGATTTCCTGGTAGAATGGCAATAGGACCTGTGAGGTACAACTTGACAAAGAAAATCAGCAGTACATGTTATTAAATTTATAGTGGCAGCCATTTTGAACATGGCAGCCATATTTTTTATGTGATACACACAGACAAAAATGTAAAATGTTTACCAATTATGTGTTAGAATGTTGATTACCCCTAGTAAAGCTAAAGCTCACCAAAACTCACTGTGTTAATTGAGAAAAATGCACTAAGTCCAGAAAGTAGCGATGACGTCATCAAACCAAGAATCATATGGGCACGAAATCGCTGGCCGGGCCAGCGACACCGACGTAGCGTGCTATCCCGTGTCATGATGGGGCTGGGGCCCGAAGGACCCTGGGTTCGAATCCCACCCGAATTTGCGACTTTTCTTGTTCCCCTCTTCCCTCACTCCTTCAGTTCCTCCCGGCTAGAAACCGGCGTCAGGGTTAGGGTTATATCTTATCATTTACCATGACACATATATAAAATCAATACTACCTTTAACATGTCAAATTTACAGTAGCTGCCATTTTTGATTTGGCAGCCATTTTGAATATGGCAGCCATTTTGATATCATGTATATTGGCATTTACAACAATAAAAAGTAGGTTTGGATATGTTGAGGGCCCAAACTTTTAGAAAATCAACAAAACGCATGGTTTGCACTGTAAACTACAAAATAAGCAGTATTTTCCTGTGAGCGGCAGCCATCTTGAATTTAGACCCCAATGTGTGGCCGCCATTTTGAATTAAACTACGATTTTGGTGAAATAACGGAAATATTGATTTAAAAAGTTAAACCAAGTCTTATCTGACCTATGTAATAAAGTTTACAACCACATATTTGCAATAATTAATGCCTTTTTATAGGGTGGCGGCCATATTGGAAGGAAATTAATTTGGCCCCTAGACCAGATTTGTTTAGCATATCAATAGCTACCTCTGTGCCAAATTTGGTACTTTTCACCCAAAATGCACAATACTTTCACCATTCTGCATGACTATAGTCGAAGTAGCTCTTTGCTTCCATCTATTACTACCAGCTATTATGAAGTCATCCGCATAGGGCAGATGGGCTTACTCTGCCAGGATCAGGGCTTATGATGGCTTCTTGAGTTTGCTAATTTCCACAAACTTGTAATAGATAATACCCTTCATCCAAACAAAGAATTAAGGAAGACGACATTTGCATTCACCTGATGGGAAGACCCACGATATTATTGATCACATACTGATGAGTAAGAGATTTCAGACTAGCATAAACCTAACAAAGACAGTGCAGATGTTGGAAGTGATCAATCAATCAATCAATCAATTTATTTCCATCTCCAACTCAATATATACATATAAGTAGGTACAAAAGAAAAAAGGAATGTGGAGGAGATGTGGATACCACATAAACGAATACATAGCTATTCCTGCAACCCAATCACTATCACAACCCACCCATTTCCCTCTTAGGCCTGCAGATTGAGCCTGCTCTTGGGGGTTAAGTGGCAACTATCGTACTACAAGCTAATTTTGATATTTTTAGAAACTGTAGGTCCTACCTCGCAGATATAAAATTGCCCGAAATTCCTCTGGGGGAACATGTTCAAATGACGTCATAAAAATGACCACCATTTTTGTGTATATTTAGTATTAAACTTTAATGCATGATAACAATTGAGGCTTATTTTATGTTTTTTAATAAATGTTGGTGACATTTCTACAGTTTGTAATACTTATGAAACATGGTGCCAATAAAATAAATACGAAAATAAGTACCAGCATAAACCAGTAGGATGTCACAATGACGTCATAAAAGTGCGTGGGCCAGCAAAAAACTCGTTTATTTCCATAAACACACACAATAAGCGAAAATTCAATTTTGCACTGAAACTATTGCATTTTGATGCAAGTTTTGACTCTAAAATAAAGACAAATGTAAGACAGAAAATACCTATACATCTAAATTGTACAGCAAACCGATACCGGCCA
>JAMKCH010053171.1:0-11018 GCA_023653785.1 Ophioderma brevispina
TGTTGCAATGGCAGATAATTCAATTTGTACTATTTGCATGGTTGACAAAATTCCGTCACCATTTGGCTGTTTAAGCATTCCCAGCACACCATGGAGGAATCACCCAAAATTTATTAACATGGAGCTTAGCTAGGTCATACTCATATACATCCAAAAAATTCAGCTTGCTGATACACATTTTTGTTGTGGGGCTCCTCAAAGTGTCAATAAGCCTTTTGGTATATGTTAAAAAACCAAGCCATATATAATTAGACTCATTTGTGCCCAGGCTCGTTATTTTGTGTTTGAAGGTACTTCTGACCTTAGGCGTCCAGAGACGTCATCACACTACCTATCAATCGATCAATCGGTGGTTTTAATAGAAAACACACATGAAAGTAGGTACGGAGCCCGGGAACCAACGTAATTGGTTAATTGATCTTAGAATGGACGTTTCCAATTCTTCTACCCCCCCCTGTCATCGTAAACTGCTTAAATTGCAGCATTCTTGAGTGATCACAAAAAACAATCGTTTTGTCTTACGTTGAAAATTGAAATAATGATTATTGGATCGGCAATTTCTTCTGACCGAGTCGGAAACGGGAACCTGGGGAAATCAAACTTCATTAGCCTTATCCAAGGACCAGATATTGGGATAAGACCAAACATTAATTACGTCAAGTAATTTTGACAATTTATTTTAACTAGCCTCAAATCAATATATAGTCCTCTTTGTTAACAGTATTAACAATTCTCAATCCAAAATAAGATCATATGCCTTTTTTAAAAATGCATGCATCTCTTGAGAATTCATAGTCACACATGTTTTAAAACTTCTTTGAACTTCATTCAGTAAGTTAAGGATAGCTCCCATTCCTCTAAAATGATTGGAAAAAGGTCGCCTCTGTACCAAAAATTCAACCTCAAGATAGACTTTGCAAAATTTGTAACTTAAATGTTGTAGAGGATGAATTTCACCCTTATTATGGTCCTGTTCCTTTGCTATCCATGAGTTATTACGCTCAAAACTTTCTGTGTGACATTCGAGAGATTCAAAATATTGATGTTTTTTCCTGATCAGGAATTTCCTGCTATTATGGAATGTTTTTGATTATCTGTTCATTTTAACCAGTTATCAAATTTGTTAAATCTGCTTTGAATCTCGTGTAGCATTTGATATTTCATATTTCTGTAATCACTTATAACCTCTCCTTTGTATTCCTGTATTCATCTCCGTAGCGTATAAGATATATTTAGTTTAGATTGTTTCTTTATTATGATTTGGACTGTAACCGATTGTTTGTTTTGATTTCAATAAAGATACTGATCATTCTAGGAGAGCATTGAAAATGAACGGTCATAATTAAGGCTCACACAGAACAACCTTGAAGTGGCAGTGTTTGTAAGGGCTGTCCTTTCAAGGTAATTGGCAGTAGACAGCTTAACCACACACATATTTTAATTGAGTTTAACCAACAAAGTCATAGACAACCATTTTCAAATCAAGTTAAATTCCAGTACCCCATACTATTGCATCAATAACAGTTCAAAAAGTTCAAAGCAGTAAATTATAAAAGTGGGGTCTTTTCTTGTAAAATAATTAAACATAAAAACAGAGTTGGGCATTAATTAGTAACCGCCGCTAGCTATAATGTGTATAGTTCCCCTTTCGCGGTACAAGCTTATACTCCCCGTATCAGTGAAGGCAAAACTAGAAACCAGTCTTTTCTTTTGAACTTGGTTAGCCATTTACCCCTCAAAATGTGGTAATCTTGAATGTTCTGAATAGCTGAAATCCAAGAGCTTCCGGTGGCTCTGCCCTGGACCCCGAAGGGCTCTGCTCCTGCAGCCACCCCCATTAAAGACATTGGCGCTCGCTATATTCAGTTCTCTTTGGCAGTACAAGCTTATACAACACGACTACCGTCCAGTGAGCAAAGTTAGAAACCATCTTTACTCGGTCTTTTACTTTGAATTTGTGCTATTTAACGCGGGGGCCTCAACCATGGTCATTTTGAAGGTTCTTGAATAGCTTAAATGCAAGAGCTTCCGGGGCTCATCCGCCCCCTGTACCGCCTGGCAGAGGCTCTGCCCCTGCACCCCGCCAGGGGCCCTATAGTGGGTCCCTGTACCCCACCCGTTCAGGCTTTCCTCGTTTGCGCCCCCGTTTTGTGTCAATGGCACTTGCGGTTTGTGCAGTTTCAAACAAATAGATCAAGAAAATAGGTCTGTAAATAGCATCTACTTAACGGCCTAATTGTTTATATTTTGCTTCACTACCGCCTTCCAAGGACTCCTACTGCAGCATAACATTTTCTTTTAACTTTACACCACACCCCCCCCCCCCCCCGACAATGTCTAAGGACGGCCCTGATGCCAACAAATTTTGGAATGAGAAAAACCTGGCTGATATTACACTTTAACAATTAGATCACATAGCAAGATTCCTACTCAATGAGTTTGACCACATTTAACACACACTGTCCTATGGGCCAAATTATTACCAAATTTTTGCTTAATTATCCACAAATAAGGCTGGAATCATCAGATGTTTTTTGATTAAAATGCTTCCAATTGAAAAGAGGAACATGAAAATTTGTACCTATTTATTCACCCCCCTAACTTAATCCTACTATCTGATAATCCCGAATTTCATTAGGTTGCCTCCCAGCTTTTGTGATTACCCTGCTTTCTGCCAAGCTGGATGACCTCTACATGACCTTTGACCTCCGATTTGTTTTGTGCTCATTCAGTGGACCTTTTGACCAAATTTGGTGGTCATAGGCATTTTGGTGCAATTGACCTCTAAATGACCTTTGACCTTTTGGGTCCTCTGAAACCCTGATAACAAACCTCAGACTGTCCTCTACTACTTCCTGCCAAATATCACTCCATATAAAGCATGTAACAAAATGCATAGCCCGGACGACAGTCCGAAGAATGTGTTTTTTAGTAGCATAGAAGATAGATATTAGCAAAGAACACATGGCATTGTTTGAATTGGTTAATTAAAGGGATTAGCAACGCAATTTTTGCTAAACCGAAACATCGAAAAAATTCATCAAAATTCATATTTTTGTATTTTTGTTATGGCATTATGTCAAGCAGAACCTGCAAGTGGTTGGCTTGAAATCATGTGTATTTAAAGACATGGCAGTACTTTTTATCATTCTTTAATATCTATAGTGCGTATCAAAATTTCCGACTTGAAATCAAAAAACACCTTTGTGTGAATATCCCAGATATTAAGTGTGATATTAGCACATGATCAATACATTTTGACCTCAAGCAACACACATTATTGAACTTTGTTTATTCTGTGCTAAATGTACCACCAATCAGCAGCTGTTTTATTGTAGATTTTGGGGGGGGGGGGGGGGAGGACGTCATCCGCTGTATGTCTACATGTATTTTGCGGTAGAACGGTATGACAAATTTCCTGCAAAAATTACTTCACTTTTTCACTATTTGGGGGTTTGTTTTATCACCATTAAAGCAGTTATATGGAATGGTACACACTTATCCCTATTTATAGGTTAAAACAAATGCATTTCCACTTTTTTTTCGAGTCTCTCACAATATCGCTGCTGGCAATCCCTTGTAAACATTTTGTGTGTAAATATATTGTTTTGGTGATATGCTTTTATGCGAGAGTGGAAACTTTGGATGAAAAATCTAACCAGCTGGGTCACCCACCATTTAAGCTTTAAGATCAATTAAATCTCAGTTTGTTTGAAATAATAAGCAAGAAATAACAGCATTGTTTGTAAATTATGATTGGTTAAAAACAAAAGGAAGTTTGGCTACTAGCTGCTACTGGAACAATTAAAAAAAAAATATTTTAAGTATAAATTCCCACAATTAACATTTATTTTAATGAACCCATCAAAATATATTTCTATGGCTTCTCTTGAAAAATCCTACATTTTTTTAAAACCATTTTTCATGCAAACCAAGGTTGACAGTGATTGACCTGAACCTGGCATTATCTGCAAAGAGCTGATGATGTACATGTACCCTGACATGCCATTAATTGTGTGGGCGTTTCCCTAGACCTGACTGTCGTATACAATCCTTGTTCCACGTGCAGTGGGAATCACACTGCTGCCACACAAAGTCGTCCTCGTCCACGTGTTGCAAGCATCATCCTGCAGGGGGCCAGATTTGCTCTGCATGTATTATGCACTTGAGATGCTTGCTGTAAAAACAAGTGCTGGGATGAGATTAACCTCACCCACTAGTGCAGAGTTTGTATAGTGATAATTGGAAGCTGCGGGTACATGTAGGGCATTTGGCTTGTGGATGAAGGTTGAGGGGATGTTAGATGGCCGGCCGGGGGCTTTTTTGCGTTGTCCTGTTTTTTATGTAAATGTTGAGTGGTTTCCTTCCTGTCAAGGTGTTCTGTAAAAGGCGTTTTAAAACGTCTTTATTAGGTTGAATGTTATTTTGAGCACAATACCAATGGGTAGAATTACACATGTATTGGGCAGTAAGATAATTTTTAATTTTTATTAGTGTGCTATTTTAGCTTATTCTTTTTCATCTCATCTCTGGAAGGTATGCACCGTGGATGCAGTGATGGAGTAACATTTAAACAGCTTGTTTTAATATTGCATGTAAAACCCTACCAATTTGTCATGGCATTTAAATTTGCATTCTAATAATTAAAGGGGGATGACTGATTTTTACAAATCTATAAATTTTCATCTTGATTGAATGGCCTTCATGCACCCAAAATCGGCCATCTGTAAAGTTTCCGCGCCGATATTTCACCCATTTGAAGTGAGCGCTAAAATGGATTTTGTAATCACCAGAGAGCACTGTGTAAAATTAATATTGGTCGACAAATGTGGCATATTTGTTCCGCTCATAACATCCAACCAAGCATCCTTTAGCCTAAGATTCACAGGGTAAATTAGAAAAATACCGTAGTACATTGTAAAGCTTTCATTCTTCTGAACCAAATTTTGACCATTCAGGTAAAATTGGGGGGCCTGGGGACGAGGCTATACGACGGCATGGACCTTTGATACATATCGTGTGAGGGCATTACTTTCTTTTTCTCCCCTCAATTTGAGAAAAATATTGGCAATTTCAGATTGATCGGTACTTTTAACTGGAACAGCTCTGCCACTAGGGAACAAACTCGATAGAAAAGAAAGTTACTTGAATCAAAACCTCAAATTCATCTGTATGTATTTTTGGTCCCCCGCCAACTTCTTTTTGGCGAGGGGGACTATAGAAATGCTCGTCGTCTGAGGTGTTTGTTTGGTGTGTGTCCCACGCGATAGTATTTTGGATCTAAGCCAGCGTGGGTGTCCATCTTCGCAAGATAGATGTATCTCAAGACGCGTTGGCCTGGATTTGAAGTGTTCATGTGTCTGGGTCACGTCAAATATGGTCAAAAATAGGTTAAATTGCTACAAACTTGTAAACACGATATCTTATCTAAGCAAGTTATGTGGTTGTCCATCTTCGCACCATAGATGTCGCCTCAAGTAGGTGCGGAGAGTTTTCGGAGATGCGTCATGTGGCATGGGTCACAGGTCAAAATGGTCAAAAATAGGGTCACAATTTGGTCACAAATGGGAAAATTTTTTTTTAAAAATTGCTATAAGGCTTGGCAATGTGGCAGGATGATAAAACTTGGTGGGTGTGGTCAACATTCATGCCGAAACATTGAAGGTCATTTCAAGGTCATGCGGGGTCATTCAAGGTCAAATGGAATTAAATGTTCTATAGCGTTGTCATTGTGTATATGTAAATTGGGGGGTGTGGTCTACATTCAGTGCTGAAAATTTGAAGGTCATTTCAAGGTTATGCGGGGTCCATTCAAGGTAAAGGGGATTAAATTGCTATAACCTTGTCAAATGTGTAGGATGACTGAAACTTGTTTGATGGGTATAGTCAGCATTCACTGCCCCCAAAAAATTTGAAGGTCATTTAAGGTCTGTGGGGTCCTTTCAAGGTCAAAACCATCAAGTAGGTGGTAGGATGATGAAACTTGGTGGTTGTGGTCCGATTTTCAGTGCCAAAAAAATTTGCAGGTTCCATTTCAGGTCATGTAGGGTCATCCAAGGTCAAATCACTAAGTATGTGGGTAGGATGATGAAACTGGGGGTGTGGTTTCAACATCAGTGCCCAAAATTTTGATGGATTTTCAGGTTCATGTGGGGTCATCCAAGGTCAAATACATACACATGGTAGATGGTACATGAAAAATGATGGGTGTAGCTAAGCATTTTCACTTGCCCGAAAATTGTGAAGGTCATTTCAAGGTCATGCGGGGTCATTCAAGGTCAAATGGAATTAAATGTTCTATAGCGTTGTCATTGTGTATATGTAAATTGGGGGGTGTGGTCTACATTCAGTGCTGAAAATTTGAAGGTCATTTCAAGGTTATGCGGGGTCATTCAAGGTCCAAATGGATAAAATTGCTATAACCCTTGCCAAATGTGGTAGGATGACGAAACTTGGTGTGTATAGTCACATTCACTGCAAAAAATTTGAAGGTCATTCAAGGTCCTGTGGGGTCATTCACGGTCAACCACTAGTAGGTGGTTAGGATGATGGAACTTGGTGGTTGTGGTCCGCATTCAGTGCCAAAAAATTTTGCAGGTCATTTCAAGTTCATGTGGGTCATTCAAGGTCCAAATCACTAAGTAATGTGTTAGGATGATAAACTTGTGGTGTGGTCAACATTCAGTGCCAAAAATTTTGAGTTCATTTCAAGGTCATGTGGGGTCCTTCCAGGTCAAATCCAACACATGGTAGTATGGTCATGAAAACTGATGGGTGTAGTAAAGCATTCATTGCCGAAAATTTTGAAGGTCATTTTCAAGGGTCGTGTGGTTATTCAAGGTCAACAAACTCAACATGTGGGTAGGTCTGGAAACTTTGTGGATGTGGTCAACATTTCTAAACTGAAATTGGTGCAGTGTCATCTCAAGGTCATTAGGTCCATCTAAAGTCATACAACTACAAATAGTTGTATGGTCAATGTAGTCAACATTTTGATACCGTCAAATTGCAACTCTGCTATGGCAACAGCCTCAGTGTTGTTTGAGAACCACTGAAATGTGTCCATCACAATTTTCCTGTGATCTTAAAATTTTTTCCTCCATTTCTATCGCGACCGGCGGGGGACCTTGTGGTTCGAGAACTGACTTGTTTTTATTGGGGGGGGGGGCTAAAATTTTTTTTGAGCATAGCAAGAAAATGATGCAGGTGGGGAAGAGAAACTAATAATTATTTTACTTGGCATATGGGTCAATTTTTCTGCTTTTTGATTTCCATGGATGGTCTGCTTTTAAGCAAGATGTCAATATTTATTATGTAGCTATGAAAATGTAGGTCATAATTGTTGAGTATATCCTTTTTTAGGTGAATGTATTTTTTGCATAACTGTGGGTTCTAATAAATAGTGATATATTTGACCCCTGGCGTAGCATTAACTGTACATGTATTGATAATGTTGATGTGGCAACTGTGTGGCCATTTTCCAAATGCAATTTTTCAGTAAATGCATAATAATTTGTGTGTTCTACATGGGGGCATGTCATGGAATACGTCCGCCTGAGAATATGATTTATGATATTATAATATTACCTTTAATATCAAGTTTCCTGGTAATAGGGAGGGGAAAAGGCTTCAAATATATTTAATGAAACCTTACACTTCGACCAAACAGTGTCCAATGTACATTTTGCTAGACATGGCTTCATCTTCAGGATTCTTCGATTTGCTGTTTTGTCTGAAGGTATGATTGGGGATCAAAAATTTTAAGACCCTAAATGGGATACAAAAAAAAAAGAAACCTAAAGCAGGTGGATCAAAATATTTTTGATGTCTGAAGACTCCAACTTTACCAACGCCTCACCAAAGTATTATAAATCACTCCTGCTTGCCAAACAGCTATTTGTTGTTGAGGGGGGTGAGGCAATCTGTGCAAAACTTATTTAAAATAGCAGGGCCCTCTTTTAAATTGACTGCATTTGCCATAAAGTTCTCTTGTAACCAATATATGAGGAAAATGTGTTATATGTCGTCATGCATACTGTAAAGGTATGGAAATTTTCATGAGAATAGCTCTTTGGCTATATTTGTTTCCCCTTTTTGAGAATTTAAGGTGTTTCAAATTCAGGCGCGTACCAGCCCGGTGGTTCCAAGGGGGGAAATTCCCAGTAGTGCAACAAATTCCCGATCACAAGCAAACATAGTTTTCCTCCTCTTCTCACCGTCGCAGGTCAAAAGACATCCGAAAAGGATGATTTAACATGAGTCCGTGTTTTATTTCCAGATTTCCACACCTCAAGATTTTTTCAGAGGGCACTTCTGCCCCCCCCCCCTTTTGCCCACCGGCTACGCCACTTTCTAAACGTCTTTCAAACAACCAGAATTTATTTCTGTGAAATTAATTAGATCCTTGCTTAATTTTATTAATTGAGTCAATCCCGTATTGGGACAGTCAAAAATTACATAAGTCCTGAAAATTTTGTCCAAAAGTGAGAACTATGCAAGGGAGGCTGGCTCGCTATTGGTGCATTTTTATCCAGGCACATTTTATGTACTTAAAGAGCTTGGAAGAAAATGGCAAGTAACATGTAGAACCGATTTAGCATATGAAAAGGTGAATGGATAAAAAAGATTGATAGTTGCAGTTAGACCTAGACAGCATACATTATGTAACATTGCAAATGACTGTCCAGGCCTGTAGTTAGCCTTGTTCAAGGCTGTCTGCTAGAACCGAACAACCTTGCTCATTTTTTATTTGACATTTATCTCAATTAGTTTGAACATTGTGTTTGTCGTTTTGAAATCAGTGCTTTAGTATTTCTAGGGCTACCCTGTCTAGAGAAAGATTCAATTAAAAAAAAATAAATTGGTATAACTCCTTGTGTGGTCTGTTGTGCTGGCTAGTCTGGGTTAACCACACGTACCTATTGTGGTCGGTGCAGTGGCTATGCTACTCAGGGCGCACTTGAACTTTTGCTTTTGGAAGGCTGCAAGCATGTGAAATAGGCCATGTGGATTAGATCCATCAAATTAGTGTGCTTGATAAAATGATTTTTTTGCCATTGTATTGTTATTTCTTAGTTTTATGGAGGGGGAATATGCTCCACTCCTCGCATGAGTGTCCTGCCTATATGATCTGTGACATAGTGATCAGATTGTGAAACCAGTGAATGAAGTTGGTAGAGCGCCTGAAACAAGGCTAGCCTGTAGTATGCTTCAATGAAGAAGAAAAAAGTTTCCATAAATTAAGTGCCAAAGCAAAAAATGATCATCACCAAACCTAAAATCCAAGTCTGCTTATTGAACGTAAATTACACCAGGGCTACAAAGGGTGGGTACTAACCAAAGCGTGAAAACAAAAACCATTTTTGCGATTACTTGCATCGTTATTGAAATAAAGTACTAAAGATGAAATGGGCCCCTCACCCCTCCGCAGAAGAGTAGTGCGCGGACGGAATTTGACAAAA
The DNA here is from genome assembly GCA_023653785.1 of Ophioderma brevispina. Classification (NCBI taxonomy): domain Eukaryota; kingdom Metazoa; phylum Echinodermata; class Ophiuroidea; order Amphilepidida; family Ophiodermatidae; genus Ophioderma; species Ophioderma brevispina. The sequence goes on from JAMKCH010053171.1 coordinate 9,462, forward strand.
TTGATATATCTTAATACTAAAAAGAGATAACTAAATTTCCAGCTTTTTAGCATTTTAAATTTTCTTTGCTGTTATACAAATCAAACATCAAAAAGTGTTTTTAAAAGTAGGAAAAAACAGAATTAAAAGACGTAAAATTCGTCCCGGTCGCATTTTGATGGCGATTTTTTTTTATTTTCGAGGGCTAAAAAATATTCAAATTGAATGAAGGAAAACTTTCCAAAACTAAATATTGTTGCAACTGTAATGTTAGCAAACATAAATTAATTTCCAATATTTCTCCTTTAAAAAACTATAGCAGTGTGTCCATTTCATGACGGGACGGAATAAAGTGCGACGGGACGGAAATTTGCCTAATGAACATACAGAAAAATTACGTTTGCTGCTATTTATGAAAAGTTTTTTAGGTATCAAACATATTCATCCCCTTCTGTTTGTACTAAGCAATAAAATGCTTTGAAAACTTCATTTTGATAATAAAAATTACCAGTACTATCATTTATAAGAAAAAGTATACAAAAACATGCTTTAAATTCAGTATATTGTCTAATTCATGTACACATACGTACACGTATCCAGCTTGAAATACTATCATATACCCTGAGGGAAGTTGCTTTTACCTTCAGCCTTCAGGGCACTTTATAATAGCCCTATCTAAAAATGAAATAGTCCATTTCACACTAATTTGGGGGATAAGAAAGTTCCAATGTTCACATGTGGGTGAATATCCAAATACAATGCTACATCCTTTATTATTTGTATTATTTTCATGACTTTTTCTAAACTAGTCTTGTTCTTTAACTTGTTTTTTAATAAATTCCCAAGTAACAAAGATTGTTATTTTAAATGTAGAAGTTGTAACAATGCAGGGATGTAAATTTTCAGGAAATGGACTAATCAAAACTTCCGCACTTATTAATTTTCAGCCCGTTTTGGGCCCTTTTTACTTGCTTTTTCAGAATTTCATCGTGCTACTTTCACTACTATGGGTTAGTTGCACTCATTTACAAAGAACAAGAACAATTTTGGGCAAAATGATTGTATGTTGATTGGTTTGTATTTTATCAGTGAAATAATGATCATTGAACTGCATTCAATTTTCTTTGGAGCAAAGTGCATTGTACCGGTAACTGAAAGTACCTTAACTCTTTGCATGCAGTTAAAGAGAACAAGCTATTTTCCTTTAAATAAATTACATGTATTACATTAGGTCAGGTCAGGTTTCCTTTGAGGGCCTGCTACTGGTATCCTGGTAACCAGTACTACCTGTCCCAGGGCCGATTTGACGGCGGCTAAACCGTCACCCCCATTGGATTTCAAAGGAAATCTGATGAAGAGGGTAGCTGGTTACCCTGGTAGAATGAAAAAGAAGATCTACCTACAAGGGCAACAGCTCTGGAGAGCTAATGGCGGCCATCCAGCACATGCTGCCTTGCATGGTGGGTTTGGTTGCCCAAAGGCTAGGCCCACTGCCGAAACTGTGGATTAGCGTCAGGAAGGGCATCCGGTCAATTATCTTTTGCTCCAATAAATCCTCACACAGCAGTATTGCTGAGT
>JAMKCH010053172.1:0-10391 GCA_023653785.1 Ophioderma brevispina
GATAATCAAATATTTTTAAGTACTAGTGCTTTGTGAGCTTAAATAAGTGTAAAAATCAGGATTTTATGTGTTAAGAATGGGATTTTTGTGGGATCACATGACCTTATTGGGATTAAATTTCCCAAAACTGATGCATGGGATGGACTCAATACACCCTCTTGGAGTTAAAGGTGCTTGTTCCAATCGTCTTTGGGACACCCCTGATTTACCCGGAAGTAGTATCAATTTTGATATCAGATCAGATATCAGGCCATATTTTTCTCATTGTCTTCCTGAAATTTTAGCTTTCAAATCCATTCCGTTCTCAAGATACTGACCAAAAACTGCCGTTTTAATGGTTAACCATCAATTTTTTAGGGCATCAAACAAGTTTTGAACAAGTTTCAAATGGTATGCTAAACGGTCCCCAAAAAATAAGTCCCCCTCTTGGATGACCAGACTTTTTCATGATAAAACTCACTTTGATGGGTGTATTTCTTCCCATTAAATAATTTATTGTTTACAGGAAACATTTTCCCATGTAATACAGTTCATCATTTGTTGAAAGGTAATGCCTTTTTCTAACAACAAGCATTTGTGTAAAAATGATGTTTTCAACAGGCCAAAAAAAAATTGCACTTTTAACTTGTTGGCAACTTATTGCAACATAATGTGAAATGGAACCTTTAATGTGGTCCTTAATGCATAAACAATTTGAAATGCACTGCCAAATTATTCAGCCTTGTAATCCCGATTACATAATGCTTTTCGTAATGATGAGGGCAAGAAGTGATACAGGTTATGGGTCATGAAAAGAAAAGATAATGCTTTATGAATTGATTCAGGTGTGGGTCATGAAAAGAGAAGCAAAATTTAAACGAATGCTTTAGGAATGAACTGATTGATGATTGATGAATGGCAAATGTTGCAAGAAATCTTTCATGACACATTTGGCAACATGATTTCTCTTGCAATGGGTTGTTAAACGAGTTAGAACGAGTGAGATGCACTGCATTTCTGGAAGAAGGGGTTCTTGTAAAAGAGATTGCAAGGAGAATGCAGCTGGTGAGGTCAAAGATTTGCCTCGTCATGGGAGACCCCGCTGTACAACAGTACGGCAGGACATGTCCATCATTAACATGGCAAATACCCGGCGCAAGATTACAGGTTAGTAATTTAAAATAAAGGCATAACATTTTGCATAATCATTTGCGATAACAATTGAATTAAGCCAAAATAATGTTAATAAAAATAATGACTCGTCTCACTATTCTTTTTTTCAACTCGTCAAATTAGAGGGCGTGTACACAGAAGACGAGGGCAACCAAGAAACACAATCTGTCTCCAAACAGGAATAGACTCAATGAATATGGCCTACATGCAAGGAGACCAAGAAAAATGGTGAAGTTGAATGATGGTCATCGACAAAGAAGGAAAATGAATCGTTATGTTAAATCGTCGCCCACATCACATACTGTCTTATCTGACGAAATGCCGTTTTCGAGAAAATCGCCATTGAAATTCTACCGGGAGATTTCATGTTTGTACTATGGAATTAAACATTACAATTTACTTTTTAATTTTGCATTATGAAGAAAACATTCTGAAGTTTAAGTTTTAACCTTGCTGAGTTTTGAAAGTGCAATTGTATTCCTGATATAAACCTACAAAGTCATAAGTCTGTATGTGTGAAACGCAAAAAAGTCGTATTTTTCACATATGACGCTAAATTTCACCGTTATATTTCAATGCGTTCAGATAGATCTCTATGTGAAACACGTCATGTGCACGCACGGGGCAGATAAGACGCACATAGATCTGTATGTGAAAAACGTAAACAGCTTGTTTTACGAACAACGTTAATTACATGCCTATTGAAATTACATGTAAATGAAACATAAGACAGTATGTGAAATCGCGATATGCAGTTTTGAGCTTATTGATCAAAATTCTTAATTAATATCTCACTAATTAGGTCACTTTCAAGATTGTAACTTTGTGAATGTATAGGCCATAATATTATAAGTACATATGCAAATATCTCAAAAAAGTAAAAAATGTCAGATAAGACAGTATGTGATGTGGGCGACGAAATGAAACAGTTTGAAACATGCGCTCAACTAAACTGAAGCAGACTTAAAGTAATGAACTTTTTGTAAACATGTTGGCACTTTAGAAAGTTGAAAAGTGCAACTTTTTTTGGTCTGGTTTGAAAACATCATTTTTACACAAATGCTTGTTGTTAGAAAAAGGCATTACCTTTCAACAAATGATGAACTGTATTACATGGAAAAATGTTTCCTGTAAAGTGTAAACAATAAATTACTTGATGCGATGAAATATACCAATCAAAGTGAGTTTTTTCATGACAAAGTCTGGTCATCCCAGAGGGGGACTTATTTTTTGGGGGACCGTTTATATTTAGAATGAGAGCAGGGAGTTCAAAATATGCACATTTGTTTTTTATATCTCATCTCAGTCACTTGTTTTGATAATTAGCAAAATTAATAATTCACAAAACTGCAATTGCAGTGGCTTATACTACTGAAAACTTAAACTGGTAAGTCTGACTAGAAAAAAGCTAGTCCAAATGATGCCCCAATGGGTCTAGCCTTTATTATATGTCAAGCCAGGGTTAACCTAGTCACTGCCTAGCTTTTGCCTAGTTGGCCAAGCATGCTGGACTAGTTAAAGTGCTTGTTCCGATCATTTGGGACCTCTCTGATTTAACCGGAAATTGATATCAGATAAAAGGATGTATTGTTCTCATTGTCTCCTGAAATTCAGCTTTCAAATCAATTCTTTCCCATGATACGACAAAAAACTGCCCGCGTATTTGGGTAACCATCCAAGTTAGCACAGTAGTCCAGGGGCGGATCAGGATTTGAAAAGGCAGAATAACCAGGGGGGATGTCTTGAAAGGCTGTAAAACAATGGCTGAAATGGTCCCCAAAATAGCTCAAAAGGGCTGATTTTGCAAGAATTTGCAGCATTACCGGGATTGCGCCCCCTCCCAGGATCCGTGCCTGGTAGGTGGTAGTGAATGAGGGGTGTTGTTGACAATTGCATTTTGCAATATGATCAAAGACCACAAAATTTGGTTTCCCACGGGTACTTGGTGCGCTTTAGTGTATTGCAAGTGTCAGGCTCTAATACCAAGTAGATAATACGATTAGAAAAAAATCGGGACCTAAAGGGTGAAGGTTGAAGGTTTTTTAAATAAAAAAGGTCCATTTAAAATTGTACAAGGATCAAAAACATTGGAGGTTGCTCCTTACTTTGTTAAAAAGTTTAAAGCAAAGTTTTCTTGATCAGACTTGGAGAAATACAGGGACTGAAAATACAGACTTCAGAAATACAGTTTGTTCCCCAGCTGTCTAAGATTTGGTCATGTGGCCACAGATGGTGTTAATGCCCCTTGAGGTTTGTACCCTTATCTTTCAATCAGTCTCTCTGATTGGCTCATTACATAATACAGCATGATATAACCCTTTAAGTAACCAATAAAAATAGATGTTCTGTATAGCTGTACAATCCTTTAAAAGAGGGGGCCTGATTTAAGTCTATAAATTTTCATCTTGATAGAATGGCTTCAACCCAACACCAACCCCCATCTGTAAAGTTTCGCTCCGCGCCGATATTTGCAACCCGTTTTTAAGTTAGAGCTACAACATGATTTTGTAATCCCATATAGAGTACTTTGTAAAATTATTATTGGTCGACCAAAATGGGGCCTATTTTTTTTTTTTTTTTTTTTAACCATTAAAAAAAATCCTTGAGCCCTAAGATTTCAGTCCACAGGTAAATGAGAAATAAGCTTTTCTCCTGATAACCAAAATTTTAACCACTCTCCAGAAAATCTGGGGTCCCCTGCGGACAGGCCTCTTAGAAAAGGACCATGGACCTTAATCCCTCTTACCTATGTTGTTTCTGTTGGTTAATATAGCAATAACCCAATATATAACCATGGAGTGATTATAGTCACTAACGGTCGCAGCATAGCGAGCTTGCAAGAGCGTAGCTGCAAGTATCTAATGTGAAGCGCCCTATGGCTGGACCATACCTGCTGCCACTGCCTTAAATCCAGCGAGAGTTCTTAAGCAAAGTCCAAACCTCTTGAAACAGTCTCTAAGGCCAGTGGCGTAGCTAGGGGGGCAGGGGGGGCATCGTGCCCCGTGCGCCACCGCAGGGGCGCTGAAATGACTTGGGAAAAAATTGACACCTGGTAACAGCATTATAATAGCCTATATTCAAACTGAGAGCCCTTTGAAATTACTTAAATTGCTAAAACTCGATGAGCTTCAGGGCTTCAACCCCCTGGACCCCAAAACCAAAAAACCCGATCAAGGGCAAATATAGATAATTTGCTTCATGATGAGAGATAATGAGAGCTCTCCAACTGTACTCAAACATGCTAAAACTCAAGAGCTTCCAAGTTTCACCCCTGCACCCCCGTCAGGGGCAAGTAAAATAATTTGCTTCATTATAAGAGATAATGAGAGCCTCCAATGCACTCAAACTCTAAACATCGAATGCTTCCGGGTTCTCCGCCCCTGGACCCCACATGGACAGTATAGTACATTTGCCTCATGATAAAGAGATAACGAGAGCTCTCCCGAAGCACTCAACATGCTACACCCGAGATCTTCTGGACCCCACCAGGGGCAAGAAAATATCATTAATTTGCTTCTGATATGAGATAAATGAAGCTCCTGAACACAATTTCGAACATGCTAAACCTGACAAGCTTTCCGGGGGCTTGCCTCTGACCTTAATAGAGGGCCCCTAAAGAGCGGGGGCCGCTAAGTAACATCTTGCCCCGGGCCGCCACATCCATATCTATGCCCTGCTCTAAGGAGCTGAGAGAGTCACTTAGTGGAAAGAAAGACTTGCTATATCAACCCAGTCCATCTATGGTATTGGAACCTTGTGATCATCTCCCACCTTGAGCGACTCCTCAGGGGCTGAATGGCGATGCCTCACAGATTGAGAACCAAACTGAACGATCCTAAGTGTTCCTTGCAGAAGTGGGGGGCTACCTGGAAGCAGCTAGGACACTACCTGTGGTTGTTGTGGAACAGCACTACAGACAATGGAACCTCTTGGTCTTCTCTTCTCTTATCTCTTCTCTTGGGCCTTCCCACGGCTGGAGCACACAATTGCCAAACAAGGCGGACCTTGCGGAATTCAGAGTGAAGCAGGCCAGACGTTGTTACCATCTCTGGCTGGATCATAATTTGAGAACCACAGTGTGTTGGACACGATGAGAAGAACAAGCAAAATTGTGCCCAAGAGCCGAACCTATCCTTGTGAATAAAATGACTTTAACCCCCAACCGAGCACAAATTTTGTGAAGAGACTGAAGCTGCTTCATAAGCATGAGTTCACGTGACCCTTGGTACCTTGCATATAGCATATATGCAATTTTTGACGATTTTAAACATAATGACCGGAAGTTGCCCTTTTTTAATGACCTTTGACAACCAGGTGAGCACACTTTGGTGAAGGGTTCAAGCTGCGTCATATGCATGAGTCACCGTGACAATGCTACCTTGATATAGCAAATATGAATTTTTGAAGATTTTTCACATTAAGACCGAAGTTGCCCTTTAATGACCCTTTGACACCAGGTTGAGCACACCTTTGGTGAAGGTTCTCAGGCTTGGCTATCATATGCATGAGTCACGTGACCATGCTACCATGCATATAGCACAATATAATTTTTGAATATTTTTCACATTCACAGGACCGAAGTGTCCCCTTAATGAACCCATTAATGACCTTCGATCAAAACTTCTGGGTACACCCCATAGGGGCCTTGGGTCAGCGGTTCTTCTGAACACGTCTGTGATTATAGAAATTGATTGTGGAACAAGAAGGAATTTATAAGAATTGACAAATGCACCTTGAAGCGGCCACATGACCTTTGACCCCATCTGAGTACACCCTATTAGGGTCTTGGTCAGTGGTTTTTTCTTTCTGACAACATATGGTGATCAGGAACTTATTCGTGGCATAAGGAAGGTTTTTATTAAAGTTCCGTTAATTTTTCAGAAGACGCCCCTTAATGGCCCGCGACTTGACAAAATTTGTGACACCATGTGGGCCTGGGGTCAGTGGTTCTCTGACGATTTTTTTTTCTTCGTGGGCAATGGATAAACCGTGGCACGAGTAGCATTTGAAAGTTCGTTTCGGAAAGAAAGAAGAACTAGAGGACTTTTTGTGCTCAAAGAGCATGACCTTAGCGTTCTCATGGAATTTTTGCACATTGGTATTGTGATCTTTGACCCTTAATCAATGGTCACATAACAGGGTCACTGTAGACTTTTATTTCTGTCATTATCCCGACAAGTGGTATATGATATTTTGCATTTGGGCAATTTGTTGATATGTGGCTATTTTGACCTTTGACCCCTAAACGATGGGTCACAGAGCGGGGGTCACTGTGGACTCTTGTTCTAATTCATCGATGCCATCACCATGGGCACCATCGATTAGTCAATTAAAGATTCTTTTCGTTGACCCACAGATGACCCATTTGACCTTTTGACCCAATGTTTGGGAGCATGGATAAAGGAGCTTTATCCAGGGTTCTTGTGACCAACTATGGACATTTATATTTAATTTGGTTGATGAGTTATAGTGTGTTTTTGCATATTAAATTATATTAATTAGCTCAGTTGCATATCTTACGGAGGACCCTTGAGCCAAATATTGTCATATGATTCCTCGTCAACTTCTATCGCAACTTTTGCACCAGAGATCAGCACCTATCCAAAGTCTAGCGTTTTTAGAAAGCATTTATGCATATTAATTAGATATGGCCGCCATTTTTGAATATAATGAACTTCGATCGTTTATCTGTGCACATCCTAGATGAAAGGATGATCTAAGGATTATTGTGAAAACAAATTGGAATCTAAAGCTTGTTTCTTAGGACCCAAAAGTAGGCATTTAAAGATTTTTACAAAATGGCGGCTACTTCCGGTTACGTGACCTTTGACCACCTTTGAAGCTGGGTAGAGGTTCTTCTGACCAAACTTTGGTATATGGGGGGTTAACCGTTTGGTATAGTAGTAATTGATTTAAAAAAGCTTGCATTGGAAAGAAAAAGAAAAACGAAGAAAACAGACTGTGCTCGAAGCGAGCAGCATGTTAGCTGGTGACTTTTGACCATAGCTTTTTCAAACATGATAAAACTTGACTTAAAATCGGTGTCGGGAAGGAGAGATTTTCAAAATTTTATAATTTGTATTTTGTAAAAAAAATCACTTAATGCTTCGGATTTTGACCTCTGATCAGTTGTTGTGTTGCCAGACCAAAGAAATTTCTTCTTATATGTTGTATATTTGACCTCTGACCCCAGAATGGCGACCTCCAATATGTTTGCACATCAAAAAAAAGAACCTTTCACCGTGAAATTTCAACATTATTGTTCATGTGTGTAATTCGGACACCTGGTACCAATCTGTGAAACGCCACAATTAGGTGACCCCAACCCACCATCTTGTTTGAAAAACTCAATCACATGATAATAGCTTTAAATTGATAAAAAGGAATTCAAGAATACCCCTTAATCAGCAATTGTAGTATTTGGGCCCACCAAATCTGTGAGAAGAATTTGTAGATTTTCGAAGAATGGTCGTTTAATAAATAATTGTTGGCATTTGCGTCCAAATCTGTGAACAGCTCATATAAGCCCCCCTTACCGGGGATCTTGTAAAGAAAATCTCATTATGATAGTTTTTAATTTGCAGAAGGAGGAAGTATAGATTTTCAGGAAATACCCCTCTTAATTGGGAATGGTGGCAATTTGGGCCAAAAAGCGAACACCCCATTGATTGGAAGCCCCATACCAGGGTAGCCTGTGAGCGATCTCGTGATGATAGCCGTAATTGCGAGAATGAGAGGAAGGAATCAGAGAGACTTTTCAAGGAAGCCCCTTTAATTGGCAATTGGGACATGTGGGCAAAATCTGTAAACACCCCATTTGATGAAGCCCCTACCAGGGATTGAACCAAATCTCGGTTGAATAGCCTGTAATTTGCAAGAGAATGGATTCATAGATTTTCAGGATGCCCTTTCTTTATTGTATTTGTGACATTTGATCCCTAATCTTGGAAACACCCCATTGGCAGCCTCTATTACCAGGGGATCTGTGAACGAATCTTGTTGATTTATAACAGTTAATTGGCATTAGAAGCAAGGAATTCATACATTTTCAAGGAATGCCCCCTTTATTGATATTGTAGCATTTGAGCCTTTAATCTGGGAAACCCGTATGCAGGCAAGTACGGTGGATCTTGGGAGCGAATCTGGTAATGATAGTCTTTGATTTATGAGAAGAAGGAATTCATTCCAATTTCAGAGAATGCCACTTTATTGGCATTAATGACATTTGTCCAAAACTGTGAACACCCTATATGCGGCATGGGTCAGTGGTTATTCTGAACAAAATTTGGCTGGTGAACATGAAATAGGAAAAATGAGTTTAGCACAAGATAGCTCTGGTAGCATTTAAGGAGTCGGCCCGGGGGCACTCCTATTTTTCACTCAAGGACCCAATTGCGGCCCTGAAATATAGCTAATTTGTCACCCACAAAATTCCTATTTATGGTCAATTTGGGGCTCTCACCAAAGACCACAATGTTTGCATGTGCCACTAGCTGTAACTGATTTTTACCCTGAGTGCGAAATGCCAGCCTTACACCGGTGTTCCACTTCATACATGTATGTGAAGTGCCTCCCTCGGAAAAGTAGCGTTTGCCAGAAAGAAAAGAAAGAAACTTAGTAACCACAATATGTTAGCTGCTATACAGATAACATAGAAACACGACTGGAACACAGGACCTTAGTCGTTGCCACGACTAAGGTAAAGAACTAGACATGCCTGGGGGACATGGCCAAACAAGACGGCCTCCTAATTAGAAATGGGACCCTTACGACCCCATTGAGGTGACTTGACCTTTGATCCGTGTAAATTAAACCATATGTCACAAATGTCATTAAAGTATTTTATTGTGTTAACAACGTTAAAAGGATCATTCCTTAGTAGTGCAAGGACTAAGGTCCGGTATTCCAGTATTTATTTTCTTTATTCTGATTCCGACTAAGGTCTGTATTCCAGTCATTATGTAAGCTTGCGTAGCCCAGCTGACATATTGTGCTTCTAGGCGTTCTTTATTTCTTTCCTTCTTTCTTTCTTTCTTCCTTTCCAAACGCTCTTAAAATGATGTATCCCTAACCAAACGCTTGGGCCGATTTCAACCAACTGTTCTGAAGAACTACTGGACAAAGCGTCATATATGGTGTGGTTGTACACAGATTTGCTGACAAAGCTCAGCCGGCCGATAAAGGGGCATTCTTTAAAATCTATCAATTCCTTCTTCTGCCATAAATCAATTGCTATGCTCACAGTATTGCATTCAGAAAGAACCCTTAACCCAAGGCCCATTATAGGGTTTGCTTACACAGTATGGGGTTGACAAGGGCATCAATGTACATGTAGGCCCGATTTAAAGGGGCATTCTTTGAAAAACTTAATTCCTTCTTTTAACACAATCATTTGTTATGATCACAAATTTCAGTCAAAGAACCATTAAACCAAAGGCCTATATAGGGTGTCCACAGATTGAGGTGGAAGACCAGTGTAGGCCGAATTATTAAAGGCGGGGCATTCTTTGAAAATCTATATAAATTCCATTTCTGCCTCAAATTAATTGCTATGAATCACCAAAGTTCGTCTGAAGAAGACCCACTGACCCAAGCCCTAAAGTGTAAAGCACCTTGGGGTCAAAGGTCATGCTAGCCGAATTAAGTTAAAGGGGCATTCTCATCAACTATAAAATTGCTGCCTTTGCGGCTCAAATTAAAATGCTATTGCTCACTCCAATTAGAAAGAAACTCTGACTTCTCAAGGACCATTATAGATGTACACAGATGGCGTGAAATGAATTTGAAAGACAAGTGTTGGCTGATTTTTTGAACAGGGGTTATCGTTGAAAATCAGAAATTCCTTCAGTCTCAAAATGTAGTGCTATGATCAACAATGTTGGTCAGAAAAACCATTAAACACACAAAGTACTATATGGGGTGTACTACAGATTATCAAATCAAATTATACAATGATTAAAGGGGCATTCTTTGAAAATCTGTAATTGCATTCTGTCTGCCGTACTAACTCAAAAATAACCCTCCGTTTTCAAATTAACAGGTCACTAGGTGTGTCAAAGATCCATAGGAAACATGCTGACATTAGTGCATCTTCAGAAGAACATTTAGCCCTAGTTCTTCTTACAAGACGGCCGTCAGCCGTATTGTTTGTTTGATGACGTCTTTCTGTCTTTACAAGGCGGCCCGCAGTGCGCCCGTGTTATGTTTTGAGGGTTTACACAGCCAATTGCAAATCGGCT
>JAMKCH010053173.1:0-32621 GCA_023653785.1 Ophioderma brevispina
ACAAATGGAAATGCAAGGGTATGAGATGAACTATGATATTGTAGTGTATATCAATTATGTATGTAATGTAAACTGATAATAAAACACCGATAAAAAAACTTCTCTGAAGATGATAAGCGAGCAAGAAATGCTGAATTCATACACCTTTGTTACCAGTGACCGTACACCGTGTACGATATTGCACAGATGATATATACAAAATGAGTATGGCGCATATGTATGTGCCGTATGCTGGCTCTATTTCAATATTTTCTTGCGCATAAAATTGAAAAATAAATCCTTCACTGTAAATCTGGTGTCTTGGCATTTAAAGGCATGTCTTGGCAATAGACCCGTCTTCGACATTAGAAATCAGAGAAAAAAAGGAACAATGAAAACACAATATAAGACACAAAGGCATGTCTTAAACTGGCTTCAAAAGACATGTCTTATGAAACTGAAGTGTCTTGCAAGAAAATGAGTTGTGAATAAGTGTCTTGCAAAGAGACGTGACTTTGAGTCTAACTGGACACCCGTCTTAAAAGCACGTCATTACCTAAACACTATAAAACCGGCAATCTATTTTGGCAATAGACAGATCGCGGTAAGTCACTTTTGAGACACAATGTCCAACTATGAGATTGTTTTTATTTCCTGTATCATCTCGTTCATATTCAGTTTAGCTTGTAATACGCTATATCTGAATGGCAATATGAAACTTCTAATACGTAAATGAGATCGAGACTGAAGATCGGGTAGACACCTTTAATATTGAATTATAAGGGGGTGTTGAAGTTATAAACGGAAACACCTCTGAACGTCATCGCCATTTTAAAACCAAAATATTTCAGATAACTTTTGGTTTTGCAAATTTGCCCTCAAACATTTCTGAGATAGCTCGCTCAACAACATCAGCTGTCGCAACCATTGACGACATATCCGCTAACAGATGCAACACACGACCTATATCAGTGTCTTTTTTAAACAGAATAAATGCGATTGGACTCACAAATGCTCGAAATGATATCACGAAATGACGTGCAAAAAGAAACCCAACACTTTTATATACATAAATTGACAATATGAATGTTTCTGAAAGCAAGAATAAATATACTTCAATGATGAACAGTCATACTCTCTTTAGGGACACTTCTTGATTCACAGAGATGCCTATATCATATGAGGCGTCTATCGCAAGCCATAAAGGCCATGACGTATTGCCGCAACGCGTTGCGCCATTTCGGCAACGCGTTGCGAGAAAGTAGCAACGCGTTGCGGCGTCGGCCAATTAGAATGACGAATTTCTGTGACGTATTTCAAAAATTAGACCCACAACGCAAAAAAAAAAAAAAAAAAAAGGTCGCAACGCGTTGTGAGATTTATATTTTGAAATACGTCACAGAAATTCATGATTTTGATTGGTCGACACCGCAACGCGTTGCCGAAATGTCGCAACGCGTTGCCGAAATGTCGCAACGCGTTGCCGAAATGTCGCAACGCGTTGCCGAAATGTCGCAACGCGTTGTGACATTTTGGCAACGCGTTGCGGCGTCGGCCAATCAAAATCATGCATTTCTGTGACGTATTTCAAAAAAAGATCCACAACGCGTTGCGGCAATACGTTATGACCCTTATGGCCTTCACAACGCGTTGCAAGCCTTCACAACGCATTGCGAGCTTCACAACACGTTGTGAAGACAATAAGGGTCATAACGTATTGCCGCAACGCGTTGTGAAGGTTTGCAACGCGTGGTGAAGGTCGCAACGCGTTGTGAGATTTATATTTTGAAATACGTCACAGAAATTCATGATTTTGATTGGTCGACACCGCAACGCGTTGCCGAAATGTCGCAACGCGTTGCCGAAATGTCGCAACGCGTTGCCGAAATGTCGCAACGCGTTGCCGAAATGTCGCAACGCGTTGTGACTTTCTCACAACGCGTTGCGGCAATACGTTATGACCCTTATGGCTTGTGGACCTTACTTAGCAACGCGTTGTGAAGCTTGCAACGCGTTGTGAAGCTCGCAACGCGTTGTGAAGGTTTGCAACGCGTTGCAAAGTTTAGCAAGCCTTGTGGGTCATATTTTTTAAAATACGTCACAGAAATTCATGATTTTGATTGCCCGGGGACCGTCAGCAAGCCGTTGCCGAAAAGTCCGGCAACGCGTTGCTACTTTCACGCAACGCGTTGCAGCAATACGTTATGGCCTTTATGGCTTGCGATTTTGGGCGTCGATCTAAGTCTTATGTGCAGATTCGTTCTACTCTAATGAAATTCGTAATTTTGTATTTTCTGCCCGTAAAAGGACAGAAAATACAACACATTTGTCTATGGGGGCGCCATGATATGAACACTTGCTCATACAATCAAATCGCACCATCAGAATCAACCGACATTTTTGAAACATTTTAATGAAATGTCCCACTAAAATCTGTTTTCTTGATCCAATGCCCACGTGGTTGGCTAAACAGCAACTGCCCATTGTGTTACCTCTTTGACCAAAATTGACAATACTTCACTTTCCTCTGGATCTTTTTCAACAGAGCTCCGTCAGGCGATTCCCTTGACAAACTCCAACTTGCTAACTATCGGCCTGTCTCTAAGTTGTCGTTCATTGGAAAGCTTATTGAAAAGGTAGTTTCTGCTCAGGTATCCCAATTACATTGAAACAAATGGCATTGCTGATCCTTACCAGTCTGCCTATCGTCCATCTCGCAGCACTGAGAGACTGCCCTTTCATGTGTCCACAATGACATTATGAGGGCTATTGATAACCAGCATGCTCTCTTCCTGTTGATGTTAGATCTATCAGCGGCCTTTGATACGGTGGCTCATGGTATTCTTCGCGAACGGCTTGCTGAGGACTTCGATATCTCTGGTAGTGTTCACAGCAGCTCTGTTTTAAACTTATCGCACTGATAGGTAGGTCTTGCAGAGTGAATGTTAACGGGAGTGTATACGATGTCAAACAACTTGACTACGGAGTTCCACAGGGGTCCGTCATTGGTCCACAGGGTTTCACTTATTACACTCGGCATGTTGGCAAGATTATTGAAAACCACCATTTAATTACCATGTCTATGCTGACGACGTTCAGATATGTGCTATTTTTAATACTAACATCGCTGGCGATGCCGTATGCGCTTTGTTCAAATTGACCCAGTGTGTTTATTATCTCCAGGCATGGATGCTGAGTAACAGACTGAAGATTAACCGGAACTGAGTGTTTTGTGGCTTTATCCACCCACCATTATGAGTTCTTAAACATTATGCTCTACAATTAGGTGTCATATTTGATATTTCCATGACCATGTGTTATTATATCACTTCTTTGTCTCGTTTCTTCACTTTCAATTACATAACTTTGAAGTGTTTATATAGAGACTGTTACAAACCCCAAAATACCTTGATCATGAGGCTTAGAAATATAATAGCTAAGCAACGTGTGATAAATCCAACTGTTTATCACTTGTCACGTTAGTATTTTGTTCACGTACGTCCTCTTTTTTAGAAAATATATTTTTATACGAGTGTAAGAGAACTCAAACATGTTGGGAAAATGATATCGTACGATTTCGATTTTGTGCGTCAAACATTTAATTTAATATCTGGCAATCACATAGTCATTACATCGCGAAACATGTCTGATCTATTTTGAGAACATTGTCTTATGTTTCACGTCTCTTACACGTCCACATTAACACTCGCTTTTAGTGTCAAAATGAATGTTTTACCCGTCGTTTGTTAAAGAGTTTGTTCGTCCTACATTTTAAGGTGTTCGTTTAGTTTTCATCGGACGAAGAAACTGGATAAAGGTTAACGCACTATGATGTAGACTGAGAACGCCTCTGGAAAATATATCACTTTCATTCTCAATTGCCTTTACCTGAAAAACGATTTGTGTTACGATAACACAAAGAATCGTGCACGTATTTTGTACAACTGCGATTCACAAATGGCAGAACTAATTTTCAAAATAAGTTAATTTTTTGGAAGGAGAGGAAGCAGAAGCTGAGGAAGGAGAGGAAGAAAAGGAAAAGAAGGAGAAGGAGGTGGAGGAGAGGAGGGGAAGTGGGGAGAGAGGGGAGGGGCGTAGGGGAGGGGAGAAAGAGTGGAGGGGGAGGAGTGATGGAGGAGGAAGAGAAGGAAAAGGAAGGAGGAGGGATTGACAAAGAGGAGGAATAAGGACTGAGGAAGAAGAGGACGGGAGAGTGAGCCAAAGGAGAGGGAGAGGGACGAAGAGTGAGCGAGAAGGAAGGAGATGGGGTGAATGAGAGGTGAGGCGAGGGAGCGATATAGGAGGTGGAAGAGCATAAGAAAAATGCGGGAGAACCAACGAGCCAGAACTTATATATTTGATCAAGCCCAGCAAATTTTTCTTCGCCAGTACCGGAGATAAATGTCTTAACCATGTAAACACAACTGTTTCGTCTTGACAGATAACAACTGTCAAGTTCCAAAAATCTTATAGGTTAGAGATGATCAGATGGTGACACGTATAACGGCTTATGTGGTTGATGGAATTCGTTGACATAATCACTATACCATCGGTTATGTAGGCATTATAGGGGGGGGGGGGTCTAATTGAAAAGTGACGGGGATGTTTGTGAAAAACCAGTAAAGTAGGAGGCTATCGGGTTACTGGTATCTGAGCTAAAAGGGGTCAAAGCGTGAAAGGGGATGGGGTCATTCAGCATGTTCTTTACTAGAATATTTTTAAGGAGGGTCCGTGGGTTATTTCCTTTAACGTGTTTAAGGCGGATGCGAAGGAATATCATAATATTTCATATAAAACTGTGTAAATGGGACTTCCACTCTCATATGTCTGTGGTTACGGATTAGCGGCCAATTGAGATGGCGTGATTCATGAACAGTATTGCCAACGCCACGCTTTGCCCGCACAATTGGGCTACTCTTTGACCTCCAGACAGCACCTAAACGAATTTTTTGTTGGAACACGTCATATGAACGATGACTCCAACCAGCTGTTTGTATGCACCTGGAATCACATTCTAGTAAGGAAGTGTATGTTTGAGCCTCGAAGATGCCATGGCTGCAAATCCGAAACACGGGCACTATATTTAGTGTGACTTTTAATCATTACTAGATAATGCTGACGTCATCCGGGCCCAACATGGATGCCCGAAGCACCATATTCAATCAGTCTTACTAATTAGCTGATGTAGTTAAAGCAACTGCTTTGTTACGTATGTAAGTAACATTTTAGTACGTATATGTCATTATTATTATAATATCTTATTAGCTGGGTAGATCATGCAGTGTTCAGGACACGTGCTTTCCAATGATGCCCAGGGTTCCGATGACGTGGGAAAGCTGGGCTTTCCACCCTAATCTTATCGAAACTGACTGCGATTAAGTAAAAGGGTATATTCCATGTACATGGGGACCGACAGCTTAACGTCCCCTCCGAGGAACGGGGTATTCTCATGGTTCATTTGCCTAAGTCCAAATGAACCATGGGAGAGCGAGAATCTACGATTTATCAATAGTTCTTATCAAATCAAATCCAGAATGTGGGATCCGATTAAATCCAGCAAAGACCACTCTACGAACCGAGGACCTGATCAACAAAGGAGAATACCAGTGGCACCCTCTCTCATCATCTTTAAGGGGACAGTGAGGAGAATTTTTAGGATATGAAATTTTTGGATCGGTTGTAGAACACACTACCAAGAAACGTTTCAAAGGTTTATTGACAAACAGGTGCCAAAAACAAAACCGCAAACATTGTTTTGGAAAATGGCCTGCTAATCGTATCGTTCCCCATAGAAAACATGCTTGACTTCTGTCGTGCACGACAGAAATACTAAATATCACGTATTACATAAAGCGGCGTATTCGGTTATTCACTTATGGGTATCCTAATACATTGGTAATCCAAAATGTAAAAATGACCTTAAAATTGTTGGTATGATGTGACCACACCTACCAATTTTCAGCCTCCTACACATGTAAGTGATTTGACCTTGGATGTCCCCCACCCTTGGATGACCTGAAATGACCTTCAACATTTTCGCACTGAATGTTGACCACACCCACCAAGTTTCATCATCCTACCAACAAAAAAGATAAGGGTTATAGCAATTTAACTCCATTTTTGCCTATTTTTGACACCATTTGACCTTTGACCAATGCCACATGCCCCTCCACCGAATCATCCGCAGCCTACTGAGTGACATCTAGTGGTGCGAAGATGGACACCCATACTTAAATTAAAAGATATCGTGTTGAAAACGTTTATTATAGCGATTTAGCCCTATTTGCCCATACTTGACCCTATTTTTGACACCCACATTTGACCTTTGACCCATGACACATGACCCACATTGACTCCCACCCAACGCGTACATCAGATACATCTATGTGCCGAAGAGTGGACACCCACACACGTGTCTTAGTTCCAATGATATCGCGAGGGACACACACACGCCACACCCACACACGGACGGGGAGCATTTCTTTAGTCCCCCTTCGCCAACAAGTTGGCAGGGGGACCAAAAACCTAGGGTCGAGAAAAAATGGGGCCCGCTTCTTTCTGGAAATCTCATCATGTCTCTTTAAAGGAAAGGCACTCAGTGATTTGCTTAATCAGAAAATCGAAAAAAAAACATCAAAATCAGATTGTGTATGTCTGTAACAATATAGGTTTGTTGTGTCCTAACTCCTACAAATGATAGGACCAGAAGCAACCTAATAAGGACAAAATCGGATATTTTAGTCTATTAGTTCCGAAAAGGGACACACTACAACACGTAAGTGAATGGAGATTCGTAATCTTTGAACACTGCCGTTTCCTTCCTTTTCTGTCAATTCTTCATTGGAAAAAGTATGTATGAGAATTATACAGGAGGTCCCTCACTTTCAAGCTTCCTGCCAATTTCAAATATTTTGACTCTTTTGGATTAAAATCACTCGAATAGTGTCTTTAACACGATGTATGTAACACTAGCACCTTCATTTTTGTCTATAGTTCCAAGATATCCTTCGAAAAAGGTTATTTCCAAAATTTCAATTGATTCGGGACGGCGCGTTTGATGAACAAGAGCGAATGTTCATATTACGCTGTCCGAACGTGTTGTAAATTCTGTCCGTTTTCGGACAGAAAATACAAAATTGCGAATTTCTTCTAGAATAGATCGCAATATGCACTCAAGATTTGGCACAATACAAGGACTGGGCAACGTTTAAGTTTAGAGATAAAAATCAACTGTTTAAGGTAGAAATTAAAAGCAATGGGTACGCTTCATGTAAACCTCGCTTGAACAGATGTGAAACTGTAAAAGCCGACCTCTCAACTTCTGTCATCATCCAGAAACTGTACTCGAAATGACACCAGCAACTGAAACACGGTGTGGCAATAGAGGGACGCTTGCATTTCAAGTGACGAAAGTTACGGCCATGCGTGTGTTACACTGTTAGGATATTAATATTAAATGCAGAACTTTTATTTTTACTTTGAGGAAGCCAAGCAACAATGTTCTTTAGCATCTTCAAAGAACCTTAAAAGAAGAAATGGATATGCCTACTTTAATCTAACCCTAAATTTGTTTTCGAAAAGAAGATGGAGAGAAAAAAAATAAGATTCTTAAAGCTACCATTGCATGATTAATTCTTTAAAGAATAACTGAGGATTTGTTTATAAACTTAAATATGATTATTTCAGCTGAAAAATCCGAGTTCTTGTTTTCTGGGAACGGGGTCGGAACCATTATGGTTCTTAAGTTGAACTTGTTTATAGTGTATACGATAATATGAAGTCTAAACCTGTTCAAATATGACAAAGATCGTTTCGGAACCAACCATAGGTTACATAATTTAGCTCTATGGATACCAACAACATACTTAAAATTGGGGGCCAAAAATGACGCTTGCATGTCAAATCTGAAGCAACAAAGGGTTATAGCAATTTAACTCCATTTTTGCCTATTTTTGACACCATTTGACCTTTGACCAATGCATGCCCCTCCTCCGAACGCATCCGCAGCCTACTTGAGTGACAATCTATGGTGCGAAAAGATGGCACCCATACTTGCTCAACAAAAGATATCGTGGTGACAACGTTTATTATAGCATTTAGCCCTTTGTTGCCCAATTGACCTATTTTTTGACCACATTTGGACCTTTGAACCCAGACAATGACACTTTGGATCCCAACCAAACGCGTACATAAGATAACATCTATGTTGCGAAGAGGACACCCACACGTGCTTAGTTCCAAAGAATCGCGAGGGCACACACACGCACACACACACGGACGGGGAGCAATTTATATAGTCCCCCTTCGCCAACAAAAAGTTGGCGGGGGACCAAAAAACCTAGGTGCGAGAAAAAATGGGGGCGCTTCTTTCTGGAAATTCCTCATGTTTCGTTTAAAAGGAAAGGGCAATCAGTGATTTGCTAAATCAGAAAATCGAAAAAATCATCAAAAATCAGGGTTTGTGTATGTCTGTAACAAATATAGGGATCCTAAACATCCCTTACAAATGATAGGACCAGAAGCAACATAATAAGGACAACTCGGAATTTTAGTAATTGGCCGGGAACGGACACTTACAAACACCTAAGTGGAATGGAGATGCGATCTTTGAACACTGCCGTTTTATCCTTTCTGTCAATTCTTCATTTGGAAAAAGTAATGTATGACAATTTTACAGCTTTTCCCTCCATTCAAAAGGTTTCCTGCAATTTCAAATATTTTGACTCTTTTGATAAATCACTGATAGTGTATTAACAGATGTATGTAAACTAGCACTTCATTTTTGTCTTAGTTCCCTAGATATCCTCTAGAAAGGTTATTTCCAAACTTTCAATTGATTCTGACGGCGCGTTTTGATGGAACAAGAAGCGAATGTTCATATTACGCTGTCGAGTGTTGTCAGTTCTGTACCCGGTTTTCGGACAGGAAAACAACAAATGCGAATTTCTTCTAGAATAGATTGAGAATTGCACTAAAGATTGGCACACATACAAGACTTGGGCCACGTTTAGAGATAAAAATCTCAAACTTGTTTAAGTAGACATAAAAGCCATGGTAAGCTAATGTAAACTAGCTTGAAACAGAGTGAAACTGTAAAGGCCGACCTCTCAACATCGTCATCATCAGAAACTGTACTCGAAAATGACACCAGCAACTGAACACGGTGGTGGCAATAGATGGACGCTGCCTGTCAAGTGACGAAGTTACGGCATGCGTGTGTTACACTGTAGGATGTAATATTATAATGACAGAACTTTTATTTACTTTGAGGAAGCCCAGCCAACAATGTTTCGTTAGCATCTTCAAGAACTTAAAAGAAGAAAATGGAATATGGCCTACTTTAATCTAACCCTAAATTTGTTTCGAAAAGAAAGATGGGAAGAAAAAAAATACGATTCTTCAAGCGACCATGCAGATTAATTCTCAAAGAATAAACTGCGGATTTTTTTTTAAACTTAAATATGATTCTTTTAAGCTTGGAAAAATCCGTTTTGTTTTTCTGGAACGGTGGAACCCCATTATGGTTCTCTAAGTTGAAACTTGTTTATAGTGTATACGATAATTATTGAAGTCTAACCGTTCAAAATGGACAAAGATCGTTTCGGAACCAACCATAGGTTACATAATTTAGCTCTATGAACAACAACTACTTTAAAATTGGGGGCCAATAATACGCTTGCATTGTCAAATATGAACACAAGGGTTATTTTTAAAATCCTTATCGTCCACGAAAAAATTTCTCTTTACTTTCTAAATGCAAAGAGTGAAGTCACCCTTTTAGGAGTGGACTACAAAGTGAACTACGAAAAAAGAGTGTTAAAATCGCCTTCAGAGAAAACTTTTGATCAAATTTTCACTCGTGATAATTTACAAATGAGAAAAATTTAAAATTACGAGTGTATAGGGTTATTATTTGACCCTGCAAGAACCGTCAATTATGCACGACGAAAACGAGTAATCTTTTGATTCACTATTTATGTATGTATAATTAATATTAGGATGTATGTTAATCGGACCAAAGTGTAGAACGTACGCGTATTCATGTTAGATGCCATATTCCACACGTGGAAACCCACCGTTGGAAGAAATATACAGATGGGAAAAAATATGTTAATTTTATTTATAGATGAAATATAATAAAATAAATGTAATATTTCCCTACTGCAAATCTGCTTGTATTTAAAAGTAACTATTTCTCATTACGGGATGGTGTGTTATGTATATAAACAAGGTAGCGCGGTGATTGACAATATATTTATGTGTAGTCTGTCATATCGCATTGAAGGCCTGGTTTAGCCGTATCGTATAATGTAAGCACGCTGAAGGCCTAAGCAATGAACATATGTGTGGTAGTTAAAGGCACTGCTGGTTCCAAGCAAAAAAAAAGCTAAAATATAATTATTTGCCCTTGCAGGTGTAGAGGCTTCTAAGGGGGGAGAACGTCTATATATATTCTCATATTTTTTTTTATTCGAATATAAATAAATAAAAGAACAAACAGCAGGGTTTGAAAAAAGTATCCTCCTTCAACATATGTTGCGGTAAGTGTCCGGTCCGATCATTACGTGCGACAGACGCCTCCACTATTACTAAAATATCAGTTTTATTTAGCGGTTGCTTTATAGTCTCATCACCTAAAGTGCAATTACGAACATTTATGGAAGCCTCAAGAATTTTCTTAAAAATCTAAAAACCCCAAAAGGCCCCTGACAGAACAATAAAAGGTGCTATGATACATTTAAAGAATTGGTTAATGAAGAAACATTATGGGGTTCCATATGGAGGATAAGTTAGAACCTCTCTGGCCTTTTTTCTTAGAGTATAGGATACTTTATCCCGTGACAAAATTGCAAAAATCTGATTTTTGAGATTTTTTAAAAATTTTAATTTGTTCTTTTTTGGTTGTTTGTTTGTTTACTTTATGTCTTTTTTTACGGTGTTTTTTTGTTTTATGGAAAAACTATTCACAATAAATGAATATGGAAATTTCAGAAGGAAGTGTGCGAATAATAGGGGAAAATATTAGGTTATAGACAGATATTTTAATTCGCAGCTAAGAATAAGATTGCCCTTAAAACATACAAATTGGTACTAGGTGAATAGACGATTAAAAGCAATAATCTGAACAGCTAAGATTTATCCCCCAAAACATACAAATTAGAAACCCAGATTTTTTGCAATGTTACGTATAAGTAATGGTTAATTTGCAGTTTCATTGGAACGTTCTTTTCATTGAAGGCACAATACATAACTGAAAATGATGTATAAAATGAACATATGCTTGACACTCTATAGAAAGAAAAAGTGCAAACTCTTTTTGGCCCGTATGTATATAGTAATCTAAGGTTCTATATAGAACATTAAAGATCTAAATAGGCTTCGGAATCTTCCTATGGCGTGTGCAAACGTATTTTGAAAAAGATTTTTTACTCCTCTTTAAAAATTTGTTCAACTTTTTATTTTTTTTATTTTATGTAAGTTTTATTTTATATTAAAGCTCACCCAACTGAATCACACCCAGTGTAATAAAATTCCGGGTTCGGCAGTTATTTATCCCACATCACATCGAAACGAAAAATTCGTTTTACCTCAGACATCTGTAGTTCTAGTTGACAATTTTTAATCTGTGAATTATACAGAAAAAAAATATTTAACATCTCTTTGAGCAGCAAGTGATGGTCCCTTTATAAGGTTTAAAGTTCTACAAAGAGCATTTATGAAGTTTAAGGTTCTACAAAGAAAGCATTAGTGGACCTAAAGAATCTCTTTTAGTTACATAATAATCGTAGAGATAGAAAGACGCACACCACAACCGCTTCAGAATTTGAAACAAACCCTCTCTCTCTTCTCACATTCACATTTGATAAGCTTAAACTAATCCAGTCTGTGTCACCCCTGAGGTCAACGAGTAAGAAACTACAGTGTTTCAAATACAAACAACAACTCAGAGGTTCTTTGTAAACTTTTAAGTTTACGTGGATATGTTTCAGGAAAGAATTGTACTAAGCAACCTGGGGGTCTGACATATATTTAAACCACAGATGTCAAGTTCAAATGTCTGTGAAATTGCTCTAGGATTAGGCACACAAAAATATATTTTCACGCAGACGGTATACGAATTACTAACGCAGCAGACCATTGTGGTAAGCATTTGAATTTGCATATAAACATAAGTGTAATTTTTTTGGAAACGGAATAATATATTGGTAGAAATAGACGATTAAGAAACTACGGCTGTTGTCCTCAGCTTATACAGTTGTATTGTAAGTGCTGTTTGAGTTGCTATATAGCAATACCTCCCAAGATTTTCCACTAGATGGATAAAAATTATTTGAAATCTATCATTCTGTCGACGGTCCAAAGATGTGATATCATCGAATTGATGACGTTACAAGATGGTCATGTGTCGACATAACTACTCTGTCGACATCTTCGCAAGATAAGAGATGTCGAACAAACATGGCCGCAAACAAAACATCTATACAATTACATTAATGCATATTGCAAAGATTGCAACAAAGTAATGAAATGATATACAACGATTGATTAAGTCCAATAACATGACGCTTCCGCTGACCCAGAACTATTTGACGACAGCTAGAAAAGCTAAGGGATGTCAACCAAAAAGCATGGATGCAAACAACAACTCATACTAACAGTAAATGCAAATTTGAACTTTGTGGAACCACATGTATGAAAATGCTTGTAAAAATTGCCTTCATTGCGCCGCACAGGCATACTTGCCTGATAATGTGGAGATTGGGTATGGGGATATCCATTTGGACATTTCGTTGGAATGATTCGTTGGACAAGGTCGTGTGGGCATTCGTGTCGACATTGTGTTTGATATTTAATCTTGGAACATCGCTTGGATATCACTTGTGCATTTGTTGGGATATTCATTGAATATCCAAACCAATATTAAAATCAATATCCAAACCAATGTCCAAACGAAAATCCAACACGAAAATACCAAAAGAAATGTAAAGAAATCCGAAGAATACCAAAGGAATAACCAAACGGAATGATATAAAAAAACGAATATTTAAATGAATGTCCAATACGGATCACCAATGACTCTCTAATGTAAAAGAGTGATTTTTTTCACTCCGAAACGAGTGACATTTTCATCTTTATAGAAAACATTTTGGTAAAATTTATTTTCGATGAATTAAAAAAATGATAAAATTATACTAAATAACATTTTTCAACATGGAATTGAAATTTTCCATCTCTTTTTGGCGAGTGGGCTCCAGATAAGTGGTCACACTCTTTCACGATGTCACTCTTTTATCATGCATTACAGAATCCCCCCCATTCCAATTTCGGACCAGATCACTGTATACTCCATTGACTGCGACTCAATTTATTTCATTTGTGAATTGTGGACCAAATCAACGATGAGATTGTCGGAAAAAGTAAGCTAAAGTAGCCAGCTCTATTCCCCTCAACCATATTAGTTAAAAGTGTATGTGGGGCGGGGGTACACGGGAACCAAAACATTTTTGTTTTTCGCGTGCCATGTTTTTACGCTAAATTATTTTTGCCCAAATTATTTTTTTCTTTTTTTACTTTTTCATTTTTTTCGTGTTTTGGTGTTAACTTTCAAAAATAAATTCGGCAATGGCGTTTTTATGATAATTAGCCTAAAATTTAAGCATTATGGTGGCGCTTTCAAAACCTGTGTTGCGCTTAAATCGCATGGAGATGTGTAAACTTTTTTTTAAATTTTTATTGCAACAAGAGTAAATATATTTATTTTTACTATTATGAGCCAAAAATTTAAGAAAAAGTCCTTCGGGAAAGGGTTTCCAATTTTTCGGAGGGGAGAGTTTGGTGCGAATCACAAAAATCTGTTGGTTTGGTATTTTCACCGCCATTTTGAATTGGTACAAACCGAGTTTCATTTTTCCCGTTATGTGCTTTGGGTGATGTACATATCAAGACCAAGATTTGATAAAAAATTCATGTGAACGTGTTTTTTTTGGGGGGGGGGGGGGGCGTTCAACCTGAGCCCCTCCCATATAACGGGAGCGCACAAGATCTTTATAAAGTAGGTGTTAAAGGTGCATGTGTGATGCCAGCACCCTCTGTTGTATTCATGTTCACTAGATATCGTTGAGAAAAAGTTATTGACAAAATTTGAGTTGATACCGAGCTTGCGGTTTGTGTTATAGCAAATGCTTGTTTCCCCACTGCCCATAGGCCACTGTACTGTATCTTCCGTTTACGGACAGAAAATACAAATTGCAAAATTTCTTACAGATACGACCGAATTTGCACGTAGATTTGGTCGGCATGGATTACTAAGGCCAACGGTTCAGATGATATTAAAAATTCTCAACTTTTTTCGTGGTAAATCGGGGGACGAGGTGTGGATCACGAAATGCCCCTTATTATGTGTTAAATTTATAATTAAACATTGATCATGCAAGAAAATCTATTATGTTGTCCTATACGATTTTTTTCTCTATAATATTTGCAAGTAACACTGCATGGACCCGACTTTTAGAGACTAACAACCAAATCACGGCAATACTTATTCTAATCCCGTTTTGTGCTATTCCATTAACTTTTGAAAATAAGATAGAAATGAACACATACACCTGGAAGGGTCCAATATAAGATCAACTGGGAAACATCAACGGTATATCATGTGGGATTAGCACAGCCCGCTAAGTCGCCTTGAGGTATCTGAAGTCTCACTTTTCTTCTCATAAAAGCACAAAAATTGTAACAAGTATAGATATTTAAAAGCCACGTTGAGACTCAGCATGACAAAAAATGGCAATTCAAATTGCGGCCCGTGAGTTTGATACTAGGAGTACGACATTAGAACCCCATACCATCTTTAACAAAACCTATTATATTCGGAATTCTAGTGTTTAAACATTCATCAAACGACTATCTCTCTCTACGTCAACGTGTTAAATATCCTAGCGATAATACATTTACAAACTGTCACATTCCTGTTTCGCGCGCTTTTCCTTCGGCGTATTCCTGACAA
This sequence comes from Ophioderma brevispina, assembly GCA_023653785.1. Taxonomy (NCBI): domain Eukaryota; kingdom Metazoa; phylum Echinodermata; class Ophiuroidea; order Amphilepidida; family Ophiodermatidae; genus Ophioderma; species Ophioderma brevispina. The sequence continues at coordinate 14,987 of JAMKCH010053173.1, forward strand.
TTCGTGCATAACTGGTTTTTAAACATAGGTGTTGTGTATACTCGGTTGGACTTTTTCAATTTCACCTCCGGCATTTATCTTACACTGAGCAAAATGAATTTAAAAATTGTAACTGTTGTTTAACGAGAGAAGTTTAAACTGTGTACGCTATAGCTATAAAAATCACGGTCCGTTAAATACATTGTTTAAACCCATTTAAAAAACGTTCAAAACCGTTAAACCAACTATTTAAAAACACGTCAACTGTTTAAATCGGTTTCAACCTTTGCATACTAAACGCGTATAAGGAGCCGCCTTTTTAAATCCAGTAACTACTTTTGTGTGACCTTGTGAACTTAAAGGCCCATGGCCGATAGCTAACAGCCTTCATTCCACCGATCCCTAGGATTTTTGAGTAAACTTTTGGTAAATCTTAAGACCAAATTGTGCTCTCGGTTGGATGTTATGAGGGGAAAGTGCCACAGTTTGGTAGGACTATATTAATTTTTACATAGTATTATACGCATAGGGGTTTACAAATCACGTTTTAAACTCTTGCATCCAAAACTGATTGTAATATCGGCGTGAAACCTTACAGATGAGGTATGGGATGACAATCAGTCAATTAAGATGAAAATTTTGTACACATGGGTCATCCCAATTAAATTACTTTATTATTTAATAGTGACATTCCGATACAACTACAACAGTTTTTTACAAAAATTTAAAAAGTAACCATAGCAACCTGTAATGGAAAACCAGCAACATTAATGTGAACCATAGCACCTGTACGTAACCACATCAACCTTTTAAAGTTAACCATAGGGCAACCGTCCGCCACCACCAGATGGTCGAGGCTACAGATGCATTATAACTATATCAAACCTTGTATACATATTATAAGGTTTTTTCCCACGGTTTTTAGGACAGTTTGTCATGTTGATTTGAATCCGATGGATGCCAGGCGAGAAACTTGGCATTTTGTAGAAAACGCAAAAATCAAAAATGAGTTACAAAATACGAGCATTAGTCTGTTCACTCAAAAGTTGAATTTTTTAGCCTGCTTCTCGTTCTAAAAACATTCATTTTGGACCAATTAAATACATTCTGTACCACGTACTCAATTAATTCAATATGGCCGTCAATACAATAACATGATCTACTTTGACTGCAGGTTGGTAATTGGTATCTTTTATCGTGGTGTTTTGGCAGTCAAGAAATTAATTACAAACCAACTTGAAGAGAAATATTTTTTTAAATGTGAGATAAATCTTTCATTATAGGAATCTATGGCTTCCTATACTCTAAGATAGTATTAATTGATAGTGGGTCTACTTACCACTGCAAGTTGTGTATATCCCTGTAAATCAACCAGAACAATGTACACATCATTAGAGGAATCGATACATATAAGATGCATCCAAGATGGTATCCAATATGGCTGGAATGGCACATACTAAGCGGCGAAAAAACCCGATCACTAAAAGTCTAGAGATTTCTGTTTCTGTGTTTTGGTAGGTTTGGGGCGTACATTGGTATCCTATTGGGATATTTGAGGAATAACCCTCAATGACACTTAAGTAGCCTTACTGGGATTTTTGAAGTGATAATCCAACTCAAAAAACCACAAAATGGATCGGTCATGTGAGTGCAAACAAAGTCGTAACTGACATTTTGGGTAAGATTGAGTTGTTGCGTTGATTTTGTACAAAGGTAAAAGCACAAAGTTTAAGCTATAGTTCTAGTCTCAAATACAAAGTAGAACATTTTTATAAAAGAAAGGAGACATTATAAAAAAAGGAAACAAAGGAAATTTGACACAAAACGGCATTTCCTGCCAAATGACCAAATATGCAAAGATACGACTTTTTGCACTCACATGACGATTACATCTTTTAGCCTACAGGTGAATGAATTACTTGACCTTAATGATTGACATTTGCAGCCATATGGAACGCCTATATAGACTACCATTTGCAGATATCAATGCAAGTTTGATTATGTAGCTATTTAAAATGGCTCTAATCAGGTATAGTGATTACACAAACATGGCAGCTTTTGGCATGTGTAGTAACGAATTTTGCCATTTTTGGAGAATCTTGAATCGTTATTGATTTGATTAATTATACTATGTTGAAAGCTATTCATAATGGTTCAATTTAATATATTGAATTGCTTCTAAAGCATTGGGTAGAATATTACTAGTACCATTCTACGGTCAAAAAATAGATAAATATCAGTTGCTTTGTTGTATGGCCAAGCAATATTGAATGTGTGTGTAGTTTAGGTGGTTAATGATTCAATTTTAATGGTTACAGTGGGTGTTTTGACGGACACGCAAAAAAAATACAACTTTTGAGTAATAACATATGAGTTTTTTTAGTGTTTTGGTGGCCATTTGAATTTTTGCGTTTCTTCGAAAGAGTGCTCAAGGTTTTTTTCGTCTGCTACCCATTGGATTCAGATTCTGCAGGAAAAACTGGTCTAGAACCGTTTGAAAAACATTATATATATGGTAAACAAGGTCACACGGTCTGTAGCCTGGACGAGAAGGAAGAATGGAAGGAAATTGGCCCCATTGCCATTTGAGTGACAATAAAGCAAAGTTCAAAGCACACGGCAGTAACACATTATTGAAATATGAGAAATCATTTGTTGTTTTATTTTTATTATTTAATTGGATTTTGGTTGTATTATTCTGCACCGTGATCGAATTGTCTTATGCATAACACTGTTCAACCTCTAAAATCCTCGCCAAAAATAAAATAAATAAATAAATAAATATCTATTAGATTTATATTTCAATGTATTTTGATTAAAACTTTTAAATCTATACCTTGGATTGTCCTGATAGCAATCAATTAGATTGAGTTCTAATCTAAGAAATTACAGCGTGTCAATTCATAATGTCAGGACAAAGGCTTTTTGTGACAGGGCACTCTTGTCGCGTATTATGTTGTGTGGAGGTGTGGTTGAGCTTTTTTTATATAAAAATATATTATACATCTACTTTTTCCCCACGAGTGACACCCCCGGACTTGAATACAACATCGGATAATTCCCGGTAACGGTTTCCGAACACTCTGGCTAATGAACTATGACGTGCTTGAGCGAAGGCAGGCGACACTTTACGCTCTGCCCCAAATGTCAAAGTAAAATATGTTGAGATGAAAGAGAGCAAATCGGGAGAATAAAGTGGAGTATAATATTTCGAGGTTATTATGGTTTTGATCAAACGGGAAAAAGCTTGAAGTCTACAACTGAAAAACTGGGAAGGAAGAAGGAGGGGGAACTTTAACTCGAGAGCTTCTATTTTTGACGTTATAGCCCGAGGCTTTTACGTATGCTAATCAAAATTGACTGGATGTATCTAAATTTTTTGTCTGGTATAGGAAATTAAATAGTAATAGCTCCCCGTTTGGATTTAATAAACAATAAATATTAATCAACACTGAAATAAATATAACAGCGAAGCTATCTATCTTCCGTTGTGGTTCAGCTTATTATGAAGGATTAGAGACGACGTAATTAAAAGTTTTAATTTTAGGAGAAGTGGCAATCTAAAAACATCTTTTGTGTTTTGTTCGTGTCGTTATCAAAAAAAGCGGCTAATGTTATTATTATTTTTTAAGTATCACGTTGTTTCTAAAATTAAATCGACTACAGTGGCGACCGACCGGGGGGGGGGGGGAGTAATTATTGTACATGTAGATAGTCGACAGTGGCGTACCGAGGAAGTCGACCCAGGGGGGCAAATTTCCAAGTCGTCCCCAGAGGGGGCGCAAAATTTGTGAATCGTCACGGTGATTTCCTCCAGTTAGATCTGGATTGCCGCGCACAAAATGCGCGCGTAGAGCGAGAAAATTGTCGAATTTTACTTTAAATTTTGACCAAAATTGCCTGAATTGGTCTGAAATTACCGAAAAAGAGTGATAAAAATGCTAATTTGGCCCATATCGTCCGCTTTTTCGAGCCAGAGGGGCAACTTGCCCCCCCCCACCCCGGTCGGTACGCCACTGATAGTCAGATGTAAATTTTAGAAACAACGTGATTTAAAAAAATATAATTTAAGAAAACATTACCAGCGTTTTTTGATACGACCACGAAACAAAACCCCAAAAGATGTTTATTGAGATTCCACTTCTCCTAAAATTAAAAACTTTTAATCCGTGTCTCTATACCTGTCATATATAAGCTGAACCACAACGGGAAGATATATAGCTTCGATTGTTATTTATTTCAGTTTTGTTAATATTATTGTTAGTAAATCCAAACGTTGTGAGTTGTGAGCTATAAAAACTATTTATTCCGTATACCAGAATAAAAAGTAGATACACAGTCAGTCAATTTTGATTAGCATACGTAAAAGCCTCGGGCTATAACGTCAAAAATAGAAGCTCTCGAGAAAGGCCCCATCTTCTTCCTCGCCAGTTTCAGTTGTAGACTTCAAGGCGTTTCCGTTGATCAAAACCTAATAACCTCGAAATATTGTACTCAACTTTATTCTCCCGATTTGCTCTCTTTCATCGTCAAACATATTTTCTTTGACATTTAACCTAAATCACCTGCATTCAGCATTCAAGCACGTCATAGTTCCTATAGACAGAGTGTTCGGAAACCGTTTACGGGATTATCGAGGTTGTATTCAGGTCAGGGGTGTCACTCGTGGGGAAAAAGTATAGTATTTATAATTATGTATATTAAAAAAAGCTCCCCACACTCTCCACACAACCATATACGACAAGAGTGCCCTGTCACAAAAAGCCTTGTACTGACTTATGATTGACCACGCTGTAAAATGTCTTAGATTAGAAATCAATCTAATGATTGCTATTCAGGACAAAATCCAGGTATAGATTAAATTTTTAATCAAAAAACAAAAAAACACGCGTTTTTTTTTTAAAAATTATATTTATTATTTATTTTTGGACAGAGGATTTTCGAGTTTTGAAAAGTGTTTATGGATAAGACAAATTCGATCCGGTGCATACATAATACAAACAAAGACAATGTAATAATAAAATCATAAAACAAACAAAGGATTTCTCATATTTTCAGAATGTTGTTACTGCCGTTGCTTTTGACTTTGCTTTATTGTCACCCCCACTCCCCCCGGCCCCCCAATTGCATTTTCCTTCCATTCTTTCCTTCTTCGTCCAGCCGCCCCACTACGACCACACGTCCCCCCCCTTGGACTTGTACAACCCATATATATAATGGTTCAGAGAACACACACCGATTCTAGACCAGTTTTTCCCGCTGCCTGAATACACCGCACCACTCCCGCTGGGTGCCAGACGAAAAACCTTGACATTTTCGAAGAACGCAAAAATTAAAATGGCACAAAACACTAAAACTCATATGTTAATTAATTACTCAAAAGTTGTATTTTTTTGCTGTGTCCAGTCAAAACAAAAAAGGGAAAAAAAGTACAAAAGAGGGAGAACGGAAGCTTCTGATTACCTCCGCCACCTAATTAAGAGATAAATAGGCTGCCAATAAAAAGCAACTGATATTTATCTATTTTTGACAGTAGAATGGTAACTTAGTATATCTACCAATGCTTTAGCAATCATATATTAACTTGAAACCATTATGACTAGCTTTTCAACAATATTAAATTAATCAAATCAATAAACGATTCAAGATGGCTCAAAATGGGCAAAATTCGTTACTAACATAGCCAAAAGCTTGCCATGTTGTGTATATAACTATAACGATCAAAGCAATTTAAAATATCTAACATAATCAAATTGATTTGATATCTACAAGATGTATCCTAGATAGGTGTTCAATATGGCTGCAATGTCAATCAGTAAGGTCAGTAATTCATTCACGCTGTAGGCTAAAGATGTATCGTCATGTGAGTGCAAAAAGTCGTTTTCGTATCTGCATATTTGTCATTTGCAGGAAATGCCGTTTTTGTGTTCAAAGGTTCTTTGTTATCCTTTTATTTTTTAATGTCTTCTTTTTTATAAAAAATGTTTCTACTTTGATTTGAGATGAACTATAGCTTAAACCTTTGTGCTTTTACAGGTATTTACAAAATCACAGCAACAACTCAATTTACCCAAAATGTAGGTACGATTGTTGCACTAACATTGGGGGGGGACGCATACATTTTGTGTTGTAGTGGGATTATCCAATTCTTAAAAATCCAAGTAAGGATAAATTTTAAGTGTCATGAGTCGTTATTCATCCAAAATATCCCATATGGATACCAAGGGACCGCCCCAAACCTACCAAAAAACAGAAGAACACATAAATCTCTAGACTTTTAGTGATCAGATTTTTCGCCACTTTGTAAGTGTCATTTCCAGCCATATTTGGATACCAATCGTGGATGGCATCTTATATTTGTTATCGATTCCTCTGATTACCTAATGATGTGTACATTGATCTGAATGACTACAGGGATATAACACAAACATTGCAGTGTAGTAGAAAAAATATCAATTATAACTATCTTAGAGTATATAGGAGACATATGGATCTATAATGTACGAATTTATAATCACATTTTTAAAAAGAATAAAAAAAATTTCTTATGGTTTTAATTAATTTCTGCTGCCAAAAACACCACGATTAGATACCAAACTTACCAACCGCACTCAAAAGTAGATCACTTTATTGTATTGACGGACATATTGAATTCAATGATTACGTGGTTACAGAATCATATGTAATGCGTCAAAATGAATGTTTTAGAAAAAGAGACAGGCTAAAAAAACATTCAACTTTTGAGTGAACACGAGCCGAATGCTTCGTTATTTTGGTAACCATTTTTGATTTTTTGGCGTGTCTACTAAAAATGCATCAAGGTTTCTAGTCTGGCATCCATCGGACTCAGAACAACATGAAACAACTGGTCTTACAAACCGGGAAAAAAACATTTAACTTAATTACAACAAGGTTGATATTAGTTATCAATGCATTTGTAGCCTCGACCTTCTGGTGGTGGCGGAACGGTTTGCTATGGTTAATTTTAAAGGTTGATGTGGTACATTAAAGGTGCTCTAGGTTAACAATTCAGTTGCTATGGTTACATTAAAGGTTGCTCTGCTTTGATATGGTACTTAAAGTTTTAAAAATGTTGTAGTTGTATCGGAATTTCACTATTCAAAGAATAAAAGTAATTTAAATTCGGGGGACCACGAGCTACAAAGATTACAACTTTTAATCTTAATTGAAATGATTTTCATCCCAATCCTCATCTGTAAGGTTTCACGCCGATATTACAATCAGTTTTGATGCAAGAGTTTAAAACGTGATTTTGTAGAACCCCAGTGCGTAGAAAATACTATGTAAATTAATATAGTCTACCAAATGTGGCACTTTCCCCCCTCATTAAAAACATCCAAACCAGCGCAATTTGGTCTTAAGATTTCCCCAAATGTTGCTAAAAATCTAGGGATTGGAAGCGGAGGTAGCGATTCGGGGCCATGGGCCTTAATTCAAAAGGTTACACACAAAAAGTATTTAATGGATTTAAACGGCTACTTTAAGCTGTTTTTAAAGTTTGTGCCACAAGGTTAAAAAAGAGTTTTAAAAACAGTGTTAAACGTGGTTTAATAGTTGGTTGAACGGTTTTGAACGTTTTGTTTAAATGGGTTTTTAAACATGTATTTACACGGGCGGGACCGTTGATTTTATAGCTAATAGTGACATTCCGATACAAACTACAACAGTTTTTAAAAACTTTAAAGTAACCATAGCAACCTTTAATGTAACCATAGCAACCTTTAATGTAACCATAGCAACCTTTAATGTAACCACAGCAACCTTTAAAGTAACCATAGCAACCGTTCCGCCACCACCAGATAGTCCAGGCTACAGTACAGATGCATTGATAACTAATATCAACCTTGTTTTATTACATATATAATGTTTTTCCCACGGTTTTTGACCAGTTTTTCATGTTGATTCTGAATCCGATGGATGCCAGACGAGAAACCTTGAGCATTTTGTAGAAACGCAAAAAATCAAAATGGTTACCAAAATACGAAGCATTCGTCTCGTGTTCACTCAAAAGTTGAATTTTTTTAGCCTGTCTCGTTAAAACATTCATTTTGACCAATTAACATATGATTCTGTAACCACGTAATCAATTAATTCAATATGGCCGTCAATACAATAAAGTGATCTACTTTTGAGTGCAGGTTGGTAATTTGGTATCTATCGTGGTGTTTTGGCAGTCAAGAAATTAATTAAAACCATAAGAAATATTTTTTTAAATGTGATTATAAATTCTTTCATTATAGGATCCAATATGGCTTCCTATACTCTAAGATAGTTATAATTGATAGCTGTGTCTACTACCACTGCAATGTTTGTGTATATCCCTGTAAGTCAATCAGATCAATGTACACATCATTAGGTAATTAGAGGAATCGATACATATAAGATGCCATCCAAGATTGGTATCCAATATGGCTGGAAATGGCAGGCTCACTAAGCGGCGAAAAATCCGATCACTAAAAGTCTAGAGATTTATGTTTCTGTGTTTTTGGTAGGTTTGGGGCGTCCATTGGTATCCATATTGGGATATTTGATGAATAACGACTCAATGACACTTAAGTTAGCCTTACTGGGATTTTTGAAGTGATAATCCAACTAAAAACCACAAAATGTATCGTCATGTGAGTGCAACAAAGTCGTAACTGACATTTTGGGTAAAATTGAGTTGTTGCTTGATTTTGTAAATACAGGTAAAAGCACAAAGTTTAAGCTATAGTTCTAGTCTCAAATCAAAGTAGAAACATTTTTATAAAAGAAAGAAGACATTAAAAAATAAAGGATAACAAAGGAAATTTGAACACAAAACGGCATTTCCTGCAAAATGACAAATATGCAGATACGACTTTGTTGCACTCACATGACGATACATCTTTAGCCTACAGCGTGAATGAATTACTGACCTTTACTGATTGACATTTGCAGCCATATTGAATGCTTATAGGATGCCATCTTGCAGATATCAATCAATTTGATTATGTTATGATATTTAAATTGCTCTGAATCAGTTATAGTGATATACACAAACATGGCAGCTTTTGGCTATGTGTAGTAACGAATTTTGCCATTTTTGAGCCATCTTGAATCGTTTATTAATTTGATTAATTATAATATTGTTGAAAGCTATTCATAATGGTTTCAATTAATATATTGATTGCTAAAGCATTGGTAGATATACTAAGTTACCATTCTACGGTCAAAAATAGATAAATATCAGTTGCTTTGTTGTATTGGCAGCCATATTGAATCTCTTAATTAGGTGGTTAATGATTCATATTTTAATTGGTTACAGTGGGTGTTTTGACTGGACACGCAAAAAAAATACAACTTTTGAGTAATTAACATATGAGTTTTTAGTGTTTTGGTGGCCATTTTGAATTTTTGCGTTTCTTCGAAAATGCTCAAGGTTTTTCGTCTGGCACCCATCGGATTCAGATTCAGCAGGAAAAACTGGTCTAGAAACCGTTGAAAAACATTATATATATGGTATAACAAGGTCACACGGTCTGTAGCCTGGACGAAGAAGGAAAGAATGGAAGGAAATTGCAATTGCCATTTTGAGTGACAATAAAGCAAAGTTCAAAAGCAACGGCAGTAACAACATTCTTGAAAATATGAGAAATCCTTTGTTTGTTTTATTTTATTATTTAATTGTATTTGTTTGTATTATGTCTGCACCGTGATCGAATTGTCTTATGCATAACACTTTTCAAACCTCTAAAATCCTCTGTCCAAAAATAAATAAATAAATAAATAAATATCTATTAGATTTATATTTCAATGTATTTTGATTAAAAATTTTAATCTATACCTTGGATTTGTCCCTGATAGCAATCAATTAGATTGATTTCTAATCTAAGAAATTTACAGCGTGTCAATTCATAATGTCAGGACAAAGGCTTTTTGTGACAGGGCACTCTTGTCGTATATGGTTGTGTGGAGAGTGTGGGAGCTTTTTTTATATAAAAATAATTATACATATACTTTTTCCCCACGAGTGACACCCCCGGACTTGAATACAACCTCGATAATCCCGTAAACGGTTTCCGAACACTCTGGCTATATGACTATGACGTGCTTGATGCTGAAGGCAGGTGATTTAGGTTGAAAATATCAAAGAAAATATGTTGACGATGAAAGAGAGCAAATCGGGAGAATAAAGTTGAGTACAATATTTCGAGGTTATTATGGTTTTGATCAAACGGAAACGCTTGAAGTATACAACTGAAACTGGCGAGGAAGAAGAATGGGGACTTTACTCGAGAGCTTCTATTTTTGACGTTATAGCCCGAGGCTTTTACGTATGCTAATCAAAATTGACTGGATGTATCTAACTATTTTATTGTCTGGTATACGGAATAAATAGTTTTAATAGCTCACACGTTTGGATTTAATAACAATAAATATTAATCAAAACTGAAATAAATAACAATCGAAGCTATATATCTTCCGTTGTGGTTCAGCTTATATATGACAGGTATAGAGACGACGTAATTAAAAGTTTTAATTTTAGGAGAAGTGGCAATCTATAAAACATCTTTTGTGTTTTGTTCGTGTTCGTTATCAAAAAACGCTGGTAATTTTATTATTATTTTTTAAATCACGTTGTTTCTAAAAATTTAAATCGACTATCAGTGGCGTACCGACCGGGGGGGGGGGCAAGTTGCCCCTCTGGCTCGAAAAAGCGGGACGATATGGGCCAAAATGAGCATTTTTATCACTCTTTTTCGGAGAATTTCAACCAATTTCAGCCAATTGTGGGCAAAATTAAAGTAATGCGACAATTTCCTCGACCGCATAAACGCGCGCATTTTGTCAACTCCAGATCTAACTGGAGGAAATCACCGGGACGATTTACAAATTTTGCCTCCTCTGGTGGGACGACTTGGAAATTTGCCCCCTCTGGGTCGACTTCCTCGGGCCGCCACTGTCGACCTATCTACATGTATCAATAAATTACCTACCCCCCCCCACCCAAAAACAAATAGTAATTAAATTTAGTTATTTACTACAGTTTGTAATGTTGAGCCTTACCGGCACTCATAATCTCACTTCATTTTTTCTCGTTGAACTCCCGAAGTGTTATAACGTCTGCTCGTTCACCATTTTCTATTGTTTTCTTTTTTAAATGAAGTCAAAATTGCCTCTCGAATCAGTTTTGAGAAGTACTCCATCCTTGACGCATGCAAAATAAAGACATCGTCCCCAGGCGAATGTCTTGATAAGGACCAACTTTTGTTCCCTAAATCCCTAGCCGAAAAACCCTGGGGTGAGTAGCGCAGAAACTGGGTCAACGTGACAACTTGAGAACACGTGAAGTGATAGTACATAAATGTGCCCAATTTCTATTTTCTGAGTTCACATCTATAAAGCAAATTCGCACAATGTAGCTCGGTCTATACCTAACCGATGTGAATGATCTTTGCAGCAAATCGCAGATAATGAAATAAAAGCTTTCAGATGATACGTGACCACATATGTTAGGTATATGTTACTTACAAAATCAAAATGGCGGACACGATCAGGGTCAAGTTATTGTGGACTCACCTTGTATAATCAGAGCATTTTAGTGCTATAATAATATTTTTGAGTCGCTGAAATTGCGAAATATCAATTTCCACCCGATATTCAGTATTTTCATACTTTCCCCAACTTATGACGTCATAGTGACGTCATAATGCGAATTGTTACGAAAATGGCTCAGATAGACGAAGGTTAAGATTAATTTGGATATGAGACTGACCAATTCATTTCACTGTAACAACGTACAAAAAAGTTCAGTTAATGAAAAGAATTAATGTTATTTTGTGCATCATATTTTGAGCGTACCAAGATTCTCAGAACCCAAAGAACATTTTTCTTCAAATGTCAAAAGAACTATGTTATCTGGTCAGTATCTTCAAACCACAGTGGGCATGCACGAGTCGTGAATCTCTACATTTTTCCATAGCACGTAACATAGCTTAACATGTGTAGGCTTATAGCCAATGACGTAGAGACATGATAATTTCGCACAGAATAACAAGTTAACCCAGATAAATTCGTGAAAGAATCCACCAAATTGATCTGATCACGCAAAAAACTTGAAAACAAATGGCTAAGTGATAACATGTGGTATTTTTACCGAATCTTTCAATGATCTATAATACTGTGCGCCAATACGGACGAACTGAGGGCTGTAACCCCTTTTGCGTCCGTACACTTCTGTAATGATGAGTGTTTAGTTTGTTAACGTACTGGTATGTAGCCTGAGCAACCATAAATGCCCCGAGGCTTACAACTTGTTTTATCCATTCGTTCTATTGTGTGTGGTTTATTAACTTCTTTAAACAACATGTTCAGAACCACCAAACTGAGATAGCATATATGGTCTTAGACGATAGGCACAAATATTGAAACAGTTTTAAGGCAAATTAAACTTAATGACTGTTTCTGAAGACCCACACAAAACAACCGTAGGCCTATGTCTGAAGTTTTGTTCTTAAAATGCATGCAAGCTAGCATGACATTATAAATTCTCTAACTTTGTTTGTCCCCCCAAAAGCAATAAATGGCTGAACGATAGACAAGACAATCGATTGGTATATGTAAAAACAAGGCTATTAGGATCGGAATCCCCGATATTTATAAAAAAAGTCCTTTTCAATAAATACTATACAGTATACTACTTGGAGCCACTACAGAGAATGATTAGGAAGTCTAGAAGACCATTTCTATTTTTGGTTTGTAATTTAAATTCAAACACTGTTTTTCCATTACATCATTTTCTTAATGACCCATATCATGACTAGATTCTCACCGCAGGCCTTTTCTAAGGTCTGCCTTGACTATAAGCGGTCATTGAATGTGGAGGGTCTTTCCCAAACAAAAAGTAACATCATTGCTGATTTGTGTAACATCTCCAATGCGATGTCTTTTCTGCAGGAAACCCACAAGGAATCGATAACCACACCGCCAACCATACCAGGAATGGTCCTTGCCCATTCGAGAGACCACATCGAAATATGGAAAGTGCTAGCTATGTGAGGAACAGTCACCGCAGTAGAAGCATCCTCAATGTCTGATGACACAACATCGAAGTCCTCACCTTGAGCCTTACTCCTGTATAGTAATCCTCTACAAACCCCCATCAGTAGACTTCAAGCACCCTCAACTCAGGCCTTGGGACTTCCACCAAACCTCACTTCTACAATGCGGATTTCACAGCCATATTTCCCAATGGGGCTACAATGAAATTAAGAAAGACGGACAAGCTGTCGAAGAATGGACTTAGCGCACAAGATGCCGAGTTCACAGTTGTTGAAGAGAGACTCTACAAGCTTTTTGGATGAACTCACTCCTTATTAAGAGGAAAACCACCTACGTGCAAACCATCTAAGACACAGGTTTGTCAGGCCTTTCCATCTACGCAAACTCGTGATCCAAACTCAGCTTAAAGTTAACCTGGTCTGGAACCCCCTAGAGCACTGTGATAACCCGTCTACCTTGGACCGCACTCCCCTTATAAGACCCACATTGAGAAGACGAAGATTAAAGTTTGTTCACCGCCAATAACATCTTGAACAAACTCACTGCACAAGATGGGGTGCTCGCCCACATACCCTAAGATTGATGGCACTTGTCCTGTGCTAATCATGTGCTACTCATGTGTAGAGTATTAAACATAGGCCACTGTAAAATGGGGAAAGTGCGAGAGAACCCATGGCCAATGCAAGCTTGAAAATTGCAGGGGGCGTTAAAGGATGCCATCCTGCGCGGCATTATCACGTGGGTGAGAATACCAGGGAGGGAAAGAAAAGTCGGCGGTCCCAGACTGCCAACTGCAGACCGCTCTATACATCTAGGCGAGACTACTGTCTCTGCATGCCACTCGACTTAGACATCCGTCGTAGCGTAGCGGCCATGCAGAGCGTAGCTGCCAATATCTAATGTAGCACCTATGTCTGGACAGATACCTGCTGCCACCTCCCTTAAATCCAGAAGAGTTTTCTTAAGCAAAGCCAACCTCTTGAAACACTCTCTAAGGAGGTCAAGAGAGTCGCTTGTGGAAAGAAGACTTGCATCAACCAAGTATCATCCAAAAAAACTATTGGTATTGAACCTTGTGACCATCTCCCACCTGGAGTTGAATCCTCATGGGCTGAATAGCGCTGCCTCAACAGATTTGAGACCAGAATTGGCCGATCTAAGGTTTCCTTGCAGAGGTGGGGCTCCCTGGAAGCAGATCAGACACTACCTGTGGTTGTGGAACGCACCACAGACAGTGGAAATCTCTTGGTCTGCCCACTGCTGGACAACATGCACAAACAAGACCTTGCGGAATTCATTTAAAGCAATATTTGGCACATTTTTGAGAGCGCCCCAATGTTCAAAATTTGTCTTTTTTGCACAGTTACGTTGTAATTGTCTAGGAAACTTATACCTGCGAACGAGAAGGCTAAAAAATGCGTATTTATCACAAATAGCGATTTGTCATTAGAATTGGGTGTCCCAGATTGGACTTAACGGCAGAGCTGCAAACTGCTACGTTTTATGTCCGTCCATGATGAAATAGTTGCCCACTCGAGAAAAATAACCTCTAACTAATTGCCCGAAACATTTAAAACAACAAAAAAACAAAAAAATAAATGGATGAGCGTAGGACACGTACATGGAGCTTTTTCCCGGCGATTTTACATTTGAGGCCGTTTCAGCAGCGTTTTGAATTATTATCGGGGATCACCGATAATAAATCATTCTAGTACAAAACTCCTTCGTTTGTGGACATTAGACATTTTCGAGATAACCAGTTACAGGTATAGTTTACTAGCCAGTTACCAATGCAAACCGTTTGTAAAAATCTCCCCAAATTTTTGAAAACTTGGGGGCGCCCTTCAAAAAATGGCTAATATTGCTTTAAAGCCAGCCGGAGTTGTACCAATCTCTGGCAGGTTCATATTTGAGAACCACAGTGTTTGGACCACGCTAAAATTTAAATGTTAAAGTTTTTGAAAGTTACAGTACAATGGAGGCTTTCTGTTCAGCCCCATACAGGCTGATTCAAACGAGAAAGAAGTTACTCATTTTTGGTCGTGGTTTAGTAAAATAAATATAGGTAAGTCCCTGTATTAACGTTATTCGTTCCCTTATAGCAAAGAAAATGGCTATGTCCATTTTGGCATTTTCGACACCCAGGATCAACGAGTGTGAGGGGTCCAAATTATTTTTTTTTTTCATGTGTATATGCCAAACCCAGGTTATACTATTTGATTCAAATCACCCATTTTCCTGACTGTATCACTTTAGAAATAAAGGTTCAACATAGAACCATTTTTGTCTGTATTTTTCATCACCCTAAGCACTTCTATGGTTCTATAAAGAACCTTAAAAAGTTCTATGAAGAAACTTTAATTTAATGGCCTAGGAATGGTCTGTTCACATATATTTTGAAAGGTTAAACAATGTGCAAGGCAGTGATGACACTTTTGTTCTAAAATATTTTTGTGGCAAATAAAAATAATTTTCTTTTGTTCATAACAAGAACTTAAGCGTGCTTTGTTTTAGGGTGCCTATAGTTTAAAGGAAAGGTTCTACAAAAAAAACCATTTCTTGGTTTTATAGAAACCTTTGTTGTTCTATGAAGAACTCTAACACATCTTCACGGGGTTCTTTAAAGAACCCCGTGAAAAGGTTCTGTAGCCAAGAAGAAAATGGTTCTTGTAGAACCACAAAACTATAGGAACCCTTATGGTAATAAAGCACCCTTCTGAGGACCGGCCGTACGGGGGTTTTGGATAAAGGGAAAGAATAGAAAAAAAAATGGGGGGGGGGCATGGAATTATTTGTGGACTCAAAAGGTTTTCCCCGCCTTCATGTACTTTTAACCTTTCAAAATATATGTGAAAACATACAAAAAATAAACTTTCCTAGGCACTATTGAAATTTGGAAAGGTTATTCATAGAACGTTTTAAGGTAGAACCTTAGCACTGCTTAGGGTGAAAAATACAGGCAAAAAAAAGGGTTCTATGTTGAACCTTTATTTCTAAGAGTGAACCAAGTGGCTAACTTGCATCAGTTTTATTCGCCAAATCAATAAAACGTGAAAAAGACATTCATTGGTTTGCAACTTTTCTTGCCAAAATGAAAGTTTGGATCAAACGATAATTAACTTCATCTTTCTATTCATCAAGCAGTGTAAAATAAGTTTACTAATTTTCATCTCAAACTGTTTCTGCAATTATGTTTGTTCAAGAACTGAAAAAAATGCGCGCAATGAAGCATTTCTTCAAAGCGAAGTCTATCAAGAGGAAACAGTGCTAGAGACTCGCGAGATTAAAAAAATTATATCATTTAAAATTGTCAGCATTTAACATTGTGCTCTTGGATGATGGATTTTGAGTATGAGTATAAAAGTAAACTATAATTTTGACAATGAAAGTTGCAAACCAATGGAGGCTTTCTTGTTCACGCATTATTGATTAGGTGTAAATAGAAACAGATGCAAGTTACCCAGATGTGTACAGGCAGGAAAATGGGTGGTTTTATTCAAATTAGTTTATCTCGGGTTTAGCACGAGCAAAATCATTTTTTTTAAAAATTTAAGTTAGACATTCAGAAACTGCTCTTTCTAATGATATATTAGTTACAAGGAATTCCTTACAGATGTTTTACTAAACTACAATAAAATGGGTAAACTCCTTTTTGAATCAGAATGTATTCGTCTCTTTCCAAAACGACAAACCAAAACGGAACATCCGACCCAAATTGTGGAACTGTACTTGCTCATGCTCATACCAACAATGCACCAATTTTGTCAAGATGAAGCATTTTGAAGATTTGGCCCCTTTACAATGACCAGACAAAAGTTCAATGACCTTTAACACATTTTCACCCATATCTCTGTAACTGAACATCAAACTGTATATTTTCTGATTCCTTGTGATGAGAGGAATCATTTGAGATACTTTTCAACTAAAATTGAACCAGTTTGTGCGATTAATCGCTCTTAATCCAAGATGACCGCCAAATGGACCATATTTGATTTTGGTAACATCAGAATTCTTAAAGAAGATGGCAAAGTTGTTCTAAAATCATGTTAGAATTATTTTTTTTGGGGGGGGAGGTGCATGGGAACCCATATAATCTGCTAGACTATATAGGTAATATAGGATTTGTGGTTTAAGATTAAGCTTTTGGGTGAGAATTACTCTAGGGTTATAGAGTAATGGTTTAGGGTCAGGTTTGGGTTAAAGGTTAGGGAATGGACGAAGTAGCAATAAACCGGGAAAAAACTATTTTGACGTACATTTCTTCCAGTCACACCTGTGCCGTATTTAATTCATTATTAAACTTATTTCTTTCTAAGAAATATTAGACCTTGTTTTAAAAGGTAATGGTTTTCACAACTTTACACATGTTACAGTTAAGGTTCGGATGAGAAAAATGGCCGAGGTTGTGGCCGGTGGGGATTACCGACTTTTTGTCAGGTGGAACGATCGGTTCCCCCACAGATAAAACTTTGGCAAACTGAACATGAAATCAATATTCTAGTCTCAGTTAGGATCCTAGTCGAAGTTATTTAGTTAAAGGTCCCAGGAAATGCAAATAGAATTGATGTGGTTTGTGTCAAGTCCACAAGGAGGGGCCAGAAAGCATTCAATA
>JAMKCH010053174.1:0-10659 GCA_023653785.1 Ophioderma brevispina
AGTGACATTGGCATGGCAAAACTCACTCTTGGCTAAAAGACTGTCAATGGTTTCAGACAACTTCTGAAATTAAGTGATGGAGCTGCCCAATGTGTTGGTCCCAAGACTGACTGTACAATCAAATCATCAACATAGGCTTCACAGCCTTCTATGTCAGAACTATATGATTTACCATTCTTTGGAAGGTGGCGGTGCGTTTTTCAGGACGAAAGGCATAAACACGATATGAAAAAGCCCATCCGGAGTGCAAAATGCGAAATTTTTCTTTTGCACGATCAGTAAGGGGAAACTGCCAATACCCCTTTTAAAAGGTCAAACCTGCTGACATACTTTGAATTGCCAATTTTGTAATGCGTCATCAATACGATGGTATGGAAATGAATCCGTCTTTTGACACATGAGATGTACCCCTTCTGAAGTCTGTCACACAAACTAAAGAGAACATCAGGCTTTTGGAACCAACAATACATGGGGAAAACTCCATTCACTTGGGAGCTGCTTCAAGTATTTGATTTTCCAACATGTACTCTATCTCTTGTTGAGATGTTCTTCATAGGATTTACTCTGGAAGGAGTGAGCTGCTTTATTGGGCGCCAACAATCACCCACACACATCATGAGAAGCAGCAGTGGTTCTGCTAGGGACATCAGGAAAAATAATCTTCAAATTCATGACTAAAACGGATGGCATTTCACACTGTGATTTCTGTAATTCTATGGCCTAGTTTTGTATCCAAATCCAGTTGAAGCACATCTGAAATTTTGCACCGGCGGGATCGTCATGCTGCTTGTCATCACACTGTTGGAATTTGAACTCTTCAGCTTCATGATTGTCATCATGCTTTACTTTCCTCAGTATGACTTACAGAGCCCACTGGTTTTGCAATGCCTTCATCATTTCTACCTAAATAACTGCCTTCAGCATATTTACATGGCATAATTGCCTAATCTTACGGCCTATCGGCGTTTGGACTATGTAGTCAACTTCATGTACTTGTGACTCTACTGGATAGGGACCATGTATCTGGCCTGCAGTGGGTGTCCAGGATGGAAACAGGACTAACACTTGGTCTCCTGGCATAAAGACCCTACTCTTGGCCTCTTGATCGTACCACTTCTTCATTTTAGCCTGGGCTTGTTTCAAATTCCCCCTGGCAATTTCATTGGCCCAGTGGGGAGCCTATACTAAAATTGCGAAACATAATCCAAAAGGTTGTGTCAGTTTCATCATCAGCCATTTCTCCTTTAGAGTTTCAAGGGACCAGCGGACTGTACGTCAAAACTTAACTCAACGGGACTGAACCTAAGGGCTTCCTGAACCGATTCCCTTGACGCAAAACAACAACAAGTGAAACTCCCTTCGTCCCAGGCCTTCTCAAATTCCAAACATAAGTCCTAATCATATTCTTCAGAGTTTGGTGGAATCACTCTAAAGCTCCTTGGGACTCGGCATGGTAGGCACTGGACAAATACTGTTATATCCCAACTATACATCACTGTTGAATAGGCCAGTGAAAAAATTTGAACCCTGATCTGACTGAATTGACTTAGGTAGGCTACAAGAGTGAAGAAATTGGTCAAGCCTTCACTATCAGTTTTGCCTTAATATTCCTTAAGGTATGGCTCGGGAACCTAATAGAGGCACACATGATAGAAGGAGGTACTGATTACCCTGACTTCGTCCTAGGGAGAGGTCCTACACAGTCAACAATGACCCTTACGAAAGGGCTTCCGAATGCCGGTATCGTGTTCAGAGGAGGCGGGCGGGTTTTCTGGTTAGGCTGGCCATAACTTGGAACAAGTATGACAAGATCTACAGTATTCAGAAACATCCTTACGAAGTGTAGGCCACCAAAATCCTATCATGTGTCTTCTTGACTCTTGTCCTGCCATAGGACTATCATGGGCAATGCTGATGACTTCCTGTGATGACACCTTTGGGACAACTACCTGAGGAAACTTTCACCCACTCAATCATTTGCCGGAGGCAGCAGGTGGCCCTCCATTTTCCTCATCAGCACACCATTGTGTTTGCAAAAACACACAGGAACGTCATCAGACGCCTGCAGGGTTACTGCCCTTTGACTAAGATTCTTGAGTTGGCAGGATCATTCTCCTTTCAAGGACTAACTTATTGTGACTTAAGGGATCATCATCCCGCACTTATGCGATTGTCCTCATGGGGGGGGGGGGGGGGGCCTAACCCTTGTTTTGGAGAACCTGTCTCCCCTGAAGGGGAAGTTGACCTGGTTTCTCTAATTTTGTCTGAACGTGTCCTCCTAATTCTAAATTAGGGACAAGGTTTTCCTCCTTCCTATCACTTTTTGCTTCAAGCATGGCTTTCCTAGCCATACTCCTAGTAACTCCACAGGCTGGATAAAGCTGTGTACTATACTTATCCTCACTATCTATTTTCTGTGCAGGATTGTGGGTAACAATTGGTTCGGGTTGTACTTTCCCGCCTGCCAAATCATCCTAATACATGACAACACCTTTTGTGACTGGAAAGGTTCAGGCCTTACTCCAACTATGGCTGTACCTGAAACCAAATTCAGACTTCAAATTCACCTTGTGAATAGGGACACTAATAATATCCATACCTATACTGATCAAAGCATTTTCACCTGTTGCCACTAACTTCATTAAAGGGCAATGACCCCTCCAAAATTACCGACTGGGTCCCAACACTATCACGCATGATCTTTATAGTTTTGGAACAACTTTGTCACCATCAAGCGACACTGAAACCCTCCAAACAAATGGTTCAAAGTCTTCCCTCACTTTCTCAGACTCAACATCTTTCTGGTTAATAGCCTGGGAACTAACTTGTTGGTCTAAGGGACCCAGCACAACCTGTGGGAGCAGACTCTGCGTCATGCATCTGCTTTCCCCATCAACTTCCCACAGCTTGCCATAAAACATGAACCTGAATCCTTGAAATGTGGCAAGTTACATCTGACTTAAAACGCATTCCCTGGACTTTGGTTTTGGCACTAGAAGTATCCTTTTTCCCCTGACTGGAGGAACTGACTGACTTTTTCCCTTCTTAATATACCATTACTTTTGGCATGATCTACTTTGGTAAGGCCCTATTTGAGTTAAAACTCTTGTAATTCCTGACTGAAAAAAAAAAACACCCCCCCCCCCCCCTTTTATTAGTCCCACCCGTACTATTGGCTGAAGCTCAACCGTATTGTGTAGGGCGTAATCATCGCTATTGTTGCCTGCATTTTTCAAAATCTTTGATATCGCGTTCATCCAAATGAGTTTTAATATCGGCATTAATGCCTGTTTGAATTGCTCAATTAAAAACCAACTGCCTAAGTTGATTGAAGGCTTGTTTCACTTCCTTGGAAGTAAGCCACCTACCCAACATTTGTTCCTGAACTCTAGCAAACTCGACATGAGTTTGATATGCAACTTTTTTCGCACTCCCAAATTTTTGCCTATACGCCTCAGGCACGAACTCATAGGACTTTTAAAAGAATAGGACTGCTTTACTACTTCATAATCACTGACACTGATAATTGATTGGACGAGTAGATCTCTCTAGCTTTCCCAATATAAACACAGTCTGAAGCAATGTGGTCCATTGCTCACTCTTAGGCCACTTATACTTTCGGCAATTCTTCTCGAAGTGAGCAAAAAAATAATTGTCAACTTCTGTTTCCTAAATGTTGGAACTAATTTGCTGTTCTGGTGGCATCAAAACCTGAGTGTGAGGAGGCCTGATGTGCCTTTCTAAACTTTCTTGTTCTAATTTTTGTTTTGGCTTCAATTTTGCCAACTTCATTCTTTCCTCCATTTGTAACCTATCTTCTTTTTCTTTTGTTCCAATTTTAATCTGTCACTGCCTTTCTAATTCAAGTTTTTCCTTCTCTAACCCGCTTAAGCCAACTTATCTGGCCTTTCCCTTTCCTCCTTTTCTACCTTTTCTGTTCTCAAAAACCAAAACATATTCTGTCTTTCTTTTCTCTTTCTCTTGCATTTGTAATTGGCCATTTCTATTTGCATTTGCATTTCCAACTGTTTCCTTTTCAAAGCCACTACTTGACCAAATCCTGAATTTCCACTACAAATTTCCAAAATTCCCTGCCTAGTTAAATCTTCTCACACGATGTGTTATCCGGTTTTTAATAACTGTTTTCTCATATATGCCTTAACTTTCCATCCCATAATACTCGCGCCCCCGTAATTCCATTAAATTCTGGCTTTTTGAGCACACATCAAACTTCTCCCAAGATAACCATCTTTGGACGAAACTCTTCTGCGTTTTTAACAAACGCCATAGTGTATACAAACACTTCTTCACAAATAACAATATATAGCACAGATATCCAAAAATTAAACACACAATCAAAATTTGTTCAATATTTTTTTATTTTAACTGTATTTTTTTTTTTTTGACAGTGTATTTTCCCGGACTCGAGCCCCCATTTTGTTACGGTCACCTTGACCAGGCCAAAACCACCTCAAAACCGGAGTCAACTCCTGATAACTAGCCACTCACTGTGAACTTGATTACAAAATTTTAGAACAAATTATTTATTTTAATTGTGTGTTTAAAAAATCAATCTCATTCAACATCGATTAGGTATCATCATCAAAAGAATCAATCTATAATAATGTCGTTAATTAATGAACTACTAAACTTACGACCTGTTGTGTGCCGCGCGACGCGGGCTGCAGCAAAGATTACAATTAAGATGCCGAACTTGCAAGAGTCCGGGCGAATATTCCAGCGCAAAACTCCAATTTCCAATAGTGGGGACGTTTCCACGACGACTTGTCCGTAAGAAAGAATACCAGCTCCTAATGACTCCCGAAGCTTGGAGGTCGACTAAATATAAAGTCACAAGTGCGGTACTTGTTTTATCCTTGGATACTCAGAGGCACGAATACGGAAACCGAACATGGCTACACAATCGGACAAACCTGATGGAGCTGTACTACTAGACAATGTCCACTATAGAAGACTATGTTTATCTGTCACTGTCACTAACTTTGGAACAACTGGAAGTCACTATGCTGGGAAACTCTGCTAACAACTTGTAGCTGATGGTATTAACTCTGAACTCATCTTTCTCTCAACCAGGGCTTTTATATCCTCATCAAACAATAACTAAAGGATTGTCCTCTCTATAATGAGTCATGTGCTAAATATTGTCCATTATGTCATGATTCTGGAGTCAGCTCCATGTTTTCCCATATTAGAATGTGCATAGCCTACCCACACACAGCACTGTCCTGTAGCATACAGTAGGGTGCCATCTATAGCCAGACACACAACACCTTTGAGTTAGGCTAGTCTGATCTCCTAGTCTCAAGTAACCTCCAGACCATTCCTCCGCTCTCCGCGGCTCTCTTGAATTCTAATTGCTTTGCCCATACCAGCTATGGCATACAACCGTATTTTTTATATCATGTTCCTAATTTATAATATTTATGTGCTCAATTTATGACTTAATCTTACTCAAAATGAAATACATCATTGCAATTCTTGGGCGTTAACAATTCTCAACTGGAATTTTACTGATTCCTTTTTAGGATGTTTCCAGCTTTCATGAAATTTTAGTCGGTGTAATTTGGGGTCTGGTTCAGGAGTTGTGGCTAATTATCTGAGACAGTTGTAAAACCTAGCTACCTGTTGGGCCAGTTTCCGCTATCCCGATTATCAACAAGTTGCCATTGAAACTCACCTTCAAGACATTCTTCAGTATTGAAAATTAAAATAAAAAGGAGGATTAAAAGTGGCGGCTTCTTGTGATATAACACAATTAAGAACTTTTTAATGTCGCAATTGCTAATACATACATGTAGCATTGGGAAATTTATTCCAAACAGTCTTGTTGTCTCAGCTTTACTCCAGGTTTCGGCAGAGGAGAACCATAAAAAAATTTTAAAAACACCCTTGTTGAAAGTAAACTGAGACCTTTGAACACAACCTCCTTTCCTTTATTGCTCTTTGTTGAACACTGCTTTCTTCACCATATTCCTCCCTGTCATCTTGGAGGCATGGGGAGAATGGGAAGGGTAAAATGTCTCTCCACATTAGAGCGTTGTCCACACTTGTCCCTCAGCAGACTTGTTAGGGGGGACTGTTACATTAGTTTCGCAATTCAGAATTTACATGAAATTCCATGCTTATTGTCCCCCTGAGAGTGAGTCCCTCAATTCACCCACCAACTAATAATTTTTGGTGATTTCACTGAAAATAATATATTGATTAGTTCAATGCATGTAATACATCATTGATCTGTACAATATTCTTTGTTGAAAAAGGGTTTATCCTGACCATGTCACAACGCCTTATCCTTTAGTTCTTGAACCTTCGGCGAAACCGGGCCAATGTGGATTTTATCATTCGTGTTCACTGACAATATCTCCGATTAGGGTCAATCAAATTGGATGGAATAAAAGTGAGGATTGAGCTTAGGATCTTGTGTAACAAATAAAGTCAAAATATCTGGCAAAAATGCACAGTTTATATTTTTTATAATTTTTAGTTTGATTGTATAGTTTTTATTGGGACAGTCTGTATAACAAAGTCTCTTTTCTTGTTGGCTTAAGGTACTGTAGAATTATGCATTTCCTTGCTTTACTTAATTGTCCCCGCCGAACGAGTTCAGAATGGGGACTATGAAATGAGCAGCGTCCGTTCGTCTGTCTGTCCATCCGTCCGTGATAAAAATGTTAACCCACGTGGTATACGATTTATCTGGAGTTCCGCAAGGACGACAATGATGTAACTTGGTGGAAAGAAGCAGGTGGATAAGTTCTCGACTTGATTAGATTTTGGGCATAAAATATGCTAATTCAGTATCTAATTTGCATAATTTATGAAAATTTTCCTGCAAGGCCTGTGTACAAGTTTTCTGGAGTTCCGTAAGGCGTATAATGATGTACCGTGGTAGAAGGAAGCAGGCTGAAGAGTTCTCAACCTGATTAGATTTTGGGCATAGTTCGGGCAAATTGAGTATGCAAATGAGCTAATTAATATGCAAAAATCAGCATAATTGCTATATTTTTGACACGGTGCATTGGATACTCAAAATTCCTTCGCTGCATGAAAGCCTATCATGGGGCACATATTTTTTGCAATTTGAAATAACAGTCCAACCTCGTTTATCCGGACACGTCGGGACCGGCGCTCATCCGGATATGCGATTTGGCCGGATATGCGATTGATGCTCAAACACAGGCTAAAGAGTGAAGTTCATTAGGGATTAAGTATGTGACAATGTATTATACATTGCTATGACAAACTGTAACAAATTTTGAGTGTTATATGAATGATATGAAATGGAAATAATAAGAAATAAAACAGAAATTGTACCACTTTGTTTTTGCATGTTTATTTCAATTATTGCTAATTCGATATCTGGGCCTTGGATCGATCATCTCTCAAAATTCCTGACCTGGTCTGAATGGCTGATCGTTTCCTATTTGCTGGCGGCTACGGGTACGCCGAAACCGACAGACATTTACACGGCATCGTAACAGTTGCAGCTACGAGAGAACAGATTTTAAATCCCTAAACAAGGATCTAAATCCCTGTTAAAAACAAGAAAATCCATTATACGAGCTCGTGTTACAAAAGCTGCAACGAGTGCAAAATTTAAGCTGAGAATGGCGATCAAGTTGGGCTAAATGACTTTCGGGTTTGGAAAGGGTTCTAGATAAGAGTCGCACGTAGATTTTAATTAACAAATTGTTTTGTTTGAAAAAAAGTGTTATTTATTTACTTTTTTTTTTTTCATGTATCAGTTTGTTTATTTTATTGATCGATTTATAGTGTTCTTAATGCGGCACTATCAGTGTTTGTGTATGGGAGTTACTTACGGTTAAATTGACCACGTAGAACTAGTGCCATCGGTCCCAAAAGTTTTTGATTACGCATTTTTATCGGTCATGGTGGCCAGCTATGATTTTTGAGGGATGTATTTCAATTGACCCTCGTTGGAGTGAGATCTTCTTCACAGAAAACAACCGTAAAAAGTATGTGGGAAGCCCTTATTTCATGGTAAGTAAATTTATCTAGGTATGCAAGTTCAACGGAAATAGGTGGTGTTTAAAGAGACACTGGCAACATTTGAAAAATAGTGCGCCCTCAAGATTTTCAAAATAATCGATATTTTTGCATGGCTGTAAGGCTTTTATATACAAAAGCCACTCACCGAAATGATTAAACAAATCAGCTTCCTTATGGGTCACAGAACGGTTTTATCAATTTAGCGTCGCCGGATACATTAAATTCAAGCAGACGAGCGAAAAAAGGGAACGAAAAAATGGCGTTTAACACAAGAACACGCACGCCGTAAGCTTGTTTCCCACGCTATGCACACAGTTTGATCGGTCTATCAACCCTCTGTGGTTTTAATATCAGGTGAGTTACGAGTCAAAGATATTCTTGAATATACACATTTGTTATTAAAGTTATGGAAAAAACTTAAAAGTTGGCCTACAAATTCCCTGATTGTTCTTATCCTCATATCAATGTCATATCGTTTTGGGGTATGTTATTTTATGTGTTAAAATAGATCTCTGTTCTTTCAAGTGGCCTAGACTATCATTTGAGAGCAAATTGAAAAAATTTCATATTTGTGAAAATGTGCCAGTGCGCTTTAAGGAAAAAAAGGAAGAAAAAAAATTAGAAAAAAAGCACCATGCAGGCGCATCGGCCGCCAGTAGCCGGCTGGATAATAGAGGATCCGGATAAATGTGTGGACGGATTAATATATAAATATAAACGAGGTTGGACTGTATGTGATATATGCGGCTTAGTATGCAAATGAGCTAATTAAATATGCGTCATTGCTGTATCTCTTGAAACGTTACGTCGGATAGGCATCGCCGTAAAATATGAGTTCGCTTGTTCTATAAAATTCTGTCATGGGTCCCACAATGTTATTTTATTGTTGTTTTGATTTGTTACCCCTCATTTATGTTTTCTAGGTGTGATTAATTGCAGAGGAGCCATATTTGTTAGTGCTTTAGCTTCTGTTCACAGTGGCGGAATATTTTTCTTTTAAACATTTAGCACATTCAGTTTTTACATGATGCCGATATACTGGCCTACAATTCTGACATTAAAATAAGACATGGGTTTCAACTGGTTCTGTTACTGGGTCGAAGATCCGACCTGCTCTTTATCCCCCCTGGCTTTGAAAAAGCAGAGGGGGATATTGCGAGGGGCGTGATGTCCGTATGTATGTATGTATGTGTATGTATGTGTATGTAGTGTGTGTTCCAGTTTGGTTGGCTTTTCTAAACCCAGGTTAGGTTTTCGTTTTTTCAGGCTCCTTCGAAAAGTACGATTGAAACCGACTTGGGGTTAAGGGGTAATAGGAGTTCTTTCATATGTTGCATGAGTTCAAAGGCCATGGACAAAGCGTCAAAGGTTATTGAGGTATTTTCCGGCCTGCCATCTTGCCAGGGGGATGACGCAAGTTTACTTGCTGTATTTTTTTTAATATGGCATGTGTGGAATTGCAATATCAAACCTGCTATGAGAAGGTTTTTGCCCTGTCGCACACTTAGAGAATAAAAGATGAGATTTTTAAAAACATGAATGGAAATATACTTACACACATGACACGCCTCAAATAGAAAAATGAGAGAAATGCATGGAACAGAAGGGGGTATGGTAGCCCCTGAAGAGAAAGTTGTGATTGGACTGGGTGTGGAGGTTAAAATGTTTTGTGACATTTCTCTAGTTTCAAATGAAAATATATCTTCATGTGAGTACAACAAAGTCGTATCTGCATATCTGTCATTTTGCCGGAAATGCTGTTTGTGTTCAAATTTCTTTTGTTTTCTATTGCAGGGCTCGTACGGTCCTTGAAGGTCCTTGAAACTCCTGGAATTTCAAAATCCTTTTTCCAGACCTTGAAAACCCTGGAAATTCACAAATGGTCCTTGAAAGTCCTTGAAAATTGCAGTCACTGTGTGATGATTTTTGATTCAAATGAATATCATGGCAAACCAAAAAGTAAGAATTTTATCATCCATTTGCGACATCAACGGCATGGAGAATATATTTATTAACCCTTATGCTGCTATTACAGGCTGTAACGATAACGATGCAAAAGATCACGCCCATTTTGGGTTTGTTTTTGTCTTAGTCGGTGTATTGAGAGAAGTTAATGTTCTCTTTAAAAGTTAAACTAATTGCACACATGCCTACTAGTACGGATTTTTCGTATTCGTACGGAAAATGAAGCGAAATACGGACGGACGTTTTCCCGAAAAAAAAATATGGAAAATGGTTGCGTCACTAAAATAAAAATAAAGTGTATATAAAGTAAGAAAATAGTAAATACAGAAAAATAAAGTTAAGGAAAGAGGGCAATATCTTTTCAAAACAAATAAAAGAACATAGATTTGAAAGATTTCCAATTTATAAAGTCTGTTTAAATGGTTTCCGACATCGTTTTTCTCCCAACTTTCGGAAGGTTTACCCACATTAATATCTTGATATAACCATTTAACTGCTGTATGCTAAATGTCTTCTGAAGGTATTTTAGTTTACTATTCAACTGCAGTGATGCAAAGGGGTAGTTAAGAACCTTTGGAAGTTTTAGACTCATTTTTCATGCTCTTTATTAAAAGAAAATACTCCATATGGACAGTTCCTTGAATGGGGCTGTCAGACGGCGGA
>JAMKCH010053175.1:0-22389 GCA_023653785.1 Ophioderma brevispina
CGGGCGGGGACAACAAAAAGCTGGATATATCCCCCTGCCCCTTGTCCTTCCTCGCCCCTTTTCTCTTTTTCGCCGTCGGGCCTCCCTGTGGCGCATGTGTTACCACCGTCCGCGTGACCTTGTCACCCCCCCGCGCTGCTCCCCGGCTCCTGGGTGAACGTAAATTCATGTAAATAAAATAGTCTATATTACGCGCCATTGTTTTAATTATGCCGCTGGCGACGTTAGGGGAGGGCCTACACTCAATTCCTGTTCGCTCAATCGTCCGCTCTAAATGCCCTTATAGCTTTCGGCTGGTGTCAAGAACTCTGAGATGAAGAAATTATGAAAATTACTGTTAACACAAAGAAGTGCATAGCAATTGAGAATCAGTTCTTGACGTTTTCATATTATATACACAGTGGCGAGCCAGCAATTTTTTCAGGGGGGAAAAGGGGGGGGACAAGCATACAACATATTATAAAATGTTAGTATAGTATATGGCCTATGTAAAGCACTAATTTTTCAGAGGGAGGCAAGGGGGCCAGAGGGGGGCAAGATTCCCCTAAAGTTGGCGGGGGACAATAAGGGAAGAAATGTAAACAGGCTGGCAACCCAAAAGACTGACCAGTGTAACAACCAAAAACCTAATAAAAAGAATACTTTCATGAAAACATGGTACTACATATGTTAATACCTTGCTTGTGGTCAATTTCCCCCCTCCACCTATCACTGACATTGTTATTTGCATATTCAATTAGCATCATTTGACATATTTACTTTGCCCGAAATACGCCCAAAATCTTAATCAGGTCGCGAAAATTCTCAGCCCACTTCGTTCCACCAAGTTATATCAATATACGCCTTACGAACTCCAGAGAAAACTTGTACACAAGCCTTGCGGAAAATTTTCATTAAATTATGCAAATTAGATATTTACTACCATTTTACACCCAAAATCTAATAAGGTCGAGAACTCATAACCCGCTTCTTTCCACCAAGTTAATCATCGTAGCCCTCATGGACTCCAGATAAAAGTCCACAATATGTCACAATGTTGACTTTCGGTGTAATGGGACCTTTTTCCCTTGACCTTTTCCCCCAAACACTGACAGACCCAGGGGAGGACCCTGGGAGAATTAGTGACATGGTTAGTAGGGGGATTTCCCCACCTACAATAGACCCCCCCAAGTTAGGCTACTCTATCTTATCCAGAAAAAAGATATGACCAAATGTTCCTGGGTTACATTTTTATCACGGGACATCAACATACACTACATACTACAACTACATACATACGGACACTACGAACGGACATACGGACATACGGACGGAGACCATTTTATAGTCCCTCCCGAACTTCGTTCGGCGGGGACCACAAATGCTGGATATATCCATGAAAACTTGTAATTACTAGAAATATATCTTTAGAAGTAGGGAATCATTTGGGCGAATGGATACAAAAGTACGAGTGAATTTGTAAACACAGAGGCTGATACCAGGCTGGTGACGTAAAATCATGTAAATCGTCTCATATAAGCGCCATGTTTAATCATGCCGCTGGCGGAGTTAGGGGGGCCTACACTCATTCCTGTTCGCCTCAATCGTAGCTCTAAAATGCCCTATAGCGTTATGGCTGGTTTAAAGAAATTCTGAAGATGACGAAATACTGAAATACTGTTTACACAAAGAAGTGATAGCAAAGAGAATCATTTCTTGATACGTTCATATACTATACAACAGTGGCGTAGCCAGCTTTTTTCAGGGGGGGGGGAAAAAGGGGGGGCAAGGCATATATAAAATTTGTTAGTCATTAGTATATGGCTATTAAATCCATAATTTCAGAGGGAGGAAGAGGGGGGCCAGAGGGGGGCAAGATTCCCCACAGGGGGGAAGCTGCCCACCTGTGGCGACGGCCATGGACTCTACAGTCGGAAATTGAACCCACTAGCTTAAGCGCAGTCTCGATAATGTCAAGGAACGTTTGTGTGCGGAACTATTGATTACAGTGTTTTGTAGAGAGGTTCCCAGGTAGCACGGAAAAATGAATTTTGAGGTAGGCGAAAAGGTACTTGGGAAGGTCTTCTGAGCCGCTGTTGAGTTGAACAATACCATTGAATTTTAACTTACAAATAGTCAAAGTGAAAAGATTTGAAGAATGACACCATAGCACACATGGACAAATACAGTAAAGTAAACTAATAATAACAACATTTCATCAGGAATTTGTCTCTAAACAAAAAACATGGAAGAAATCAGTTTAGCAGAATATATGAGAGTTTTGAGGCAAACAATGAATGTAATAAATATGAGGCTGTACTCAAAGCAGGCTTAAAGTGTGATTCTATAAATAGTTCCCCTGGTAAACAACATAATAACAAGGCGGTCCGAACCACAAAGGTCCCCGCCCGTCGCTGGGAGGTTAGTAAATGGGAGGGAAATAATTTGAAGATCACAGGGACAATTTGTGGGAAAATAAGTGGTTCTCAACCCACATGAGGCTGCTGCCATTGCAGTTGCAATTGCGGTCTCAATGTTGACTACATTGACCATCTAACTATTTGTAGTTATTTGACCTGTAATGACCCTACTTGACCTTGAAATATTGAAATGGGACCTTCACAATTTTCGGTTTAGAAATGTTGACACATCCACAAGTTTCATTGAAACAACCACATGGTGCGTCAGTTGACCTTTGAATACCCACGACCTTGACATGACCTCAAAAGTTTTGGCAATGAATGTCGTTCTACACCCATCAGTTGTCATGACCATACTACCATGTATGTGGATTTGACCTTGGATGACCCACAGACCTTGAAATGACCATCAAAAATTTTGGCGGAATCTTGACACACCCACCCAAGTTTCATCATCCTACCACCCAACTTAGTGAGTTGACTTGGCTGACACCGCATGACCTTGAAATGTTAACCTTCAATTTTTTTGGCACTGATGCTGACCACACCCACCAAGTTTCAAATCTTACCACAATTGACAAGGGCTATAGCATTTTAATTCCATTGTGAACCTTGAATGACACCGCATGACCTTAAAAGACCTGCAAATTTTTCTGCATGAAGTTGAACAAACACACCAAGTTTCATCATACTGCCACAATTGCCAAGGCTTATTAGAAATTAATCCATTTTTGACCGAATTTGACCTTTGAACCCCTGCCACATGCCCCACCTACGAACCATCACCGTTCTGGGGTGACATCTATGGTGCGATGATGGACACACAAACTTGCTTAGATCAAAAGATATCGTGTGTGCAAGGCTTTATATCTTTATTTTTGACCAAATTTGACAATATATTTTTGACCATATGGGACCGTTTAACCCATGACACGGACCCACCTCCAACTCATACACGTTTCTTACTTGGGTGACATCTACGGTGCGAAGAGATGGACACCCATACTTGCTTAGATCAAAAGATATCATGTTTACAAGGCGTATAACAAATAGCCTGTTTTTTGACCAAATTTGAACCTATTTGTGAGCCTATTGGGACCTTTGACCTATTCAACATTGACCCACTTAACATCCCAGCCAACGCCTACTTAAGATGCATCTATGGTGCGAAGATGGAACCCACACTGCTTAGATCCAGAGATATTGCTTGGGACCAAACAGCACACCACAACACACGCACACACACACGGACGCCAGGGCAGTCTATAGTCACCCTTGCAACTAAAGTTGGCGGGGGACCATAAGGGATAATTAAAAGGCAAGAGATAAGATAACATATGAGTGATAAACAGACCTTTTTTTCCCAAGAGCCATAAAGGAATATAATTCTCTACTCTAAAGTAATGACACTAAATGACCCAAAATATCTTAACGAAAGTCTCAATCAAAACCATTTAAAGCAACACAAAAAAAAATGCACTTCTCATTGATTGCGCATGGGCGACCCGGGGTTTAAATGATCCTTAGAATTATCCAAGAATAACGTAGGCGTGTGGCTTGTTCAGAAAAATTACCCTCGCAAAGATCCGGCGGTGTGTTTTGCAGATTTTGAATGGCTTCAAAAATAAGTTGGGCTATTTGTAGTTGCTTATGATGAGTGTGCTGTATTTAAACACGTAGTATGGTTGCACAGTTTTGATTACTAGTTACTTAGTATGAGTTTTGACCGCGGTAGGTGCGAAAACAGCGTCGACTGCTCGTTCATTTGTATTCTTGGTAATTAGCAAAACTAAGCATGTTCATGCCCATTCTAAGAATATTAACAGGGAACATTCCAGAGGCCTTGGTTGTCTGCCTCAAAGGGTTATGGTAATAGTTATACGGTGTTTCTGTAAGGTGATTTTGTTACGGGTGATTTCTTGACTTTCCCTTGACTGTAATAAACGCCCCCCCCTTTTGAAAAATGGGACCGCCCGGGCCTTTATTAGCAACCATACGGTATCCCTCCAAGCAAATTATGACTTGCAAAAATTTCAGGTGCTTTTGTCACCTTGCTTTGCTGTTGTTATGAGCAATTGCTTGTATCACAATGCCCATAGACCACTGTGTTGCAGTTTGTCCATTTATCACATAAAATACCCAATTACATAATTATCCAAAAGAAGTAGATCGATTGCAGTAAGATTGGCATATTACTATACTTTAAAAGGCTACGATCAGGGAATTTGCAATCTGAAAAGTGACCAAAAGCATCGAAAAACTCAGATTTTTGCAGTCTGTAACATAGTATCGGTATCCTAAAACATACCTAGTGATAAGACCAAGAAGCAGCTCAATAAGGTACAACATTTGACTTCTCATTACCTCTGCTGCCCAATTATTGAAATGCAGCATTTTGCATGGTCAGTTTACTGCCCAATTCGGCCAATAATGGGTCGCCATGCATTTTCTTATTAAATGAAGTGTTTTAGGAATAGATTAAAAATAAAAGATTTGCAGTGTCATGTATGGACTCATAAGGTTATCCTAGGCCAGAAAAACTGGCAAAAGAAGGGGACAGCGACCCTCCCACGTCGTCCGTCCTGACCGTCCCTTCTTTTTTTTACTTATCAATACTGGAATAGAAAGCGGAATGAGGGATGGGAAAAGGGTACAGTGCGTCGAAGTGAGGGGCCGAGAAGAGCTAACAACGGAGAAGAGGTAGACACATATTAAAAGGATTTCAGAAAAAAATAACTCGGCCGGCGCCCTCCGCTTATAGAAAATAGGATTAGTTTTTCTGAACGCGGACACATATTCGCCCATAAATGACTCCTGGAACCCTTTATTTTAATTTTGTAATTACGTCTTAAAGAGGGACATGAGGACATTTCCAGAAGAAAAAAGAACCCCCAATTTGTTTGCAAACTCAGGTTTTTTCATATTTGGAAACTGCTACCAATGTATTAAATCACACCTGCAGTGAATAGGGCCAAATCACGGTCTTTATGTAATAAGATGATTATTAGGATTTTCTGTCACTGCACGACAAGCCAAAAAAGACGCATAAGACAAAATAATGTGGTTTTCTATCAGTGGAGAGGGAAGGCACGGCAGTACGATAGGTGGAAGAAAGTATGGGGGACGATTACGATAGCTGGGCAAGTTCAAACAAGGTCGTGCGGTTTTTCTTTTTGTATTTGTTGCAATAACCTTCCAAACGTACTCCCGCCGCCCCTAGGTGGTCTACAACCATTTAGTACAATTGAGAGAAAATTGTATCCTACAAAAATCTCCTCCTGTCACTTAAGGACATGTAATGAGTGAGTGAGTGAGTATTAAAATTTAACGACAAATAAACACAATGGTCATATCGTGTAATTACATTTGTCATTAAATAAATAAAAAAATAAGTGCAATATTAAAATTATTCAATTTCAAATTCCATTAACAATTAAAAAAGGAAAAAAGCGCTACGCGGATCCTAGTGATGGAAAACACCAGAGAGCTCAACCTTTATCCATGTATTAAAACAAAAAAACAACGTAATTGCAAAGTACACCTTACCAAACCTAGCATCAATAAAAACAAGTTCAAAAGATCTATGAAGAAGACAGAGAGTAAATTTTAACTATTACAATCATAGACCGATGACAAAGGTCATCATTCATACATGTACCAAGCAAACTTCAGACTTCACATACAGATAAGGGACCGAGAACAAACAGATCGCAGGATGCCAGTGCCTCAACAGAACATGACAAAGAACATGAGATCCCCTTTACAGACAAATAGAAGTG
Organism: Ophioderma brevispina; assembly: GCA_023653785.1. Taxonomy (NCBI): domain Eukaryota; kingdom Metazoa; phylum Echinodermata; class Ophiuroidea; order Amphilepidida; family Ophiodermatidae; genus Ophioderma; species Ophioderma brevispina. Next base: position 6,179 of record JAMKCH010053175.1, read on the forward strand.
TTCGGAGGTACATTTTATTAAGAAAGAAGAGTGGCCTCCGCGCACGATCACTGGGCATGATCGCACCAACAGACCCCCTGCACTGTGTGTGATAGATTTAAAGTGTAACCTCCCTGCCGTCATAAAATTATTTACAGTGGAACCCTAATACATGCTACTATCTGTTAATTACAAAAAAAATAAATAGGTGGTTTACATATGTACAAATGTAATTGATACAGTGTTGTTGTTCACGTGTTTTAATGTGATTTTAAGATACATTGTACTTAAAAACAAGTACTACAACAGAACAGTCTAATATACCAATTACACAGTCGGAAATCATTACATATTTATAATATAATCCTACATTTAAGACAAACCCGTCTGTTCAAATAACAGACGAGTTGCCAATTTTAGTCGCCTTTTACACATGCAGGGAAACACACATCGGGGCCCAATTCTTAACCCCGAACCCGCTGGGGGCCCCATTTAGTCGACTTTTACGACATGCAGGGAACCATTCGGGCCAATTCTAAAAAACCCGAATTAGGACATGTAATGAGCTAATTGACATGAAGATTCATATTTAAGATCCTGCCTGTTTTCTTCCTTTTTCTATCAGTTTTTCCAGTTGGAAAAAATAACTTAATGACTATCTTCACTTTTAAGCTATTTCCTGCCAATTTCACATTATTTTTACTCTTTGGGTAGATCACTGATGCGTGTCTTTAAAGCCCATGGTTAGGTGAATAGAAATCTCTACTTTTTAAGGTAAGTTCGGGGAGGAGGGGGGGGGCATGTGAGGATGATGATGAAATGCACTTTGAAGTTCAATACAGTTGCAATTGCAATCATCAGATAAATATGCTGAAATTTTAGAGTTTTTGATGCAAAATCTCTCTAAAGAAAAGTGAATTGTGTGGCAAAAAACATGCAAAAATAAAACTACGCAAATATATTCCTGGTGCCGATCAATAGTGGACTTTCATAATGCACACATCCACTTAAATCGTTTGGCTGCCGTCAATCATGCTGCAGTGTAATGACCAAAAGGGACTATTCTCTACAGTGAAATCATACAACATCCAGTTAGTGCATCTGATTCCACTAGCTGTATACAGTAGGCGAAAAAAAAAGCTTGCAAAATTGGAATTCTAACTTAGGGCTCAACATTAGGCCAAAATGAAAAAAAAAAAAATTGTCATCAGATTGCCCGTGCACACAGGGTTGTAAAAAAAATACCTTTTTTGTTAAGGTTTCAAGAAAGAGATTTTTACATTTTTTAAATGTCAAAAAAATAAGAAAATTTGGAGTGACCAAAAAAAATTAAAATATTGGTAGGCCTAGCTTTTTGACTAAAAAATCACATATCGCTTAGGGTTGGAATTGGAAGCTGATGAAGGGGGTTTTTAAGACTTACAAGGGGCAGTGGTTGGGGGGGGGTAGCATTCTTTTTCAAAAATTAAGACCTCCTGAAAAGTGCTTGAAAGAGCGGAATGTTGCAACCAAGGTTCGCTAAAAGTTTTGTTTTTTTTTCAAATATTCATCTTCTAAATGTATGCTACGTAATTTAACAACATTTCTTTGCCAATTTGAGGCCATAACACAGTGGACAATTAACTTCACAAGAGATGGAGGAAACCAAGGAACTGTTGTGTTGATGTTGTAATACCTTGTCCTACGGGCTTATGGTGCTGTTAAGCAGACATGTGGAGTACTATGATACAGATTGGATTGGGAAGGACTTCTTTCGCCGAATGCAAAGAAGCTGATTGTTGTGGACCAAAATACGAAGCAGAAAGAACACAGATCAATCACACTAGCCCCAGAGCACTTGCCGATTTCCAAATAGCGGGGAACGGGGGTACTGGCAATCAATATGCAAATCATATGAATGTATTATAGAAGATGGTGCAGTCGTACTTCACCAGCTGCCCGTCTTGTCCTTAAATCCGTCGACGAGACCATATAACACCAGCTCTCTACCAAATGCAATTGGTTCAAGTAACAGAGGGCAGTTTTTAATGATTTCTTCTCACTTAAAGGCATTCCCCAACAGATGTTACTGCATAGATCTCTGAGCTAATCCAGCTGTATTCACCAACGAGAACTTTGAGATCATCTTCTTGCTCCCAGCTGAGTAAAATCTCCCAATAATCAACAAAAGGTTCTATGGTGATAGATTTTTTGCTTACGCAGCAGCACAGTTGTGGAATAAACTCCCTAACAGTATCCGCTTAGATCAGTCAGCAACTATTTAAAGTCACGTTCTGAAGACAGTCCTTTTACCACAACATATTTGGTCCGGATAGGTATCCTTTCTGATGCAGTACCAATCACCATCTGTTGATTTTGTTTTCCTCTCTTTTTCTTCTTCTCTACATTCATCCAAATCCGTGCCTAGGATAGTGTTTCATAGTTAGGTAGTGGTTGGTTTAGAGGCATCCTGAATCCAGGAAAGATCAAGACTTAACCGATGTCGCTTTGGGGTGTTAATACACACAGCTGCCTCACAGATGACGATTCAAGGTGAATCCCCATATGTTATTAGTATGGGAGGCAACGGGTTGTTCTTTTTTTTCCCTTTTTCTCTATCTGTTGGTTCACAATTTATGTTCGGAATTTCTAATTAAATTTAAAGTTATTTTAAATTGGTTTATAATGGATGTAATGCATTGTTGTTTTAACATTAGGAATTTTATCTATTTTGTATTTGTCGTATTATATTTGTTAATTGCTCCATTCTATGTAAGCGCCTAGAGGCCTCTTCATTAGGCGCTATCAAGAATGTAGTTATTATATTTATACTTTGTTGTGAATTTCATCATAAAGGTGGATGCATGGGGCTTAGGAAAACCCAATGAATGAAAGAGGCTATTAGACTTATTCAAAGGAAAAATAGTTAATTTTCGGTTATTAAACTATTTTATTTGCAGATCACCTTCAAGGAAAATCACTTTTACTAGCAAACATTAAACCTTAAGTTCTTGTACGATACATTTCCATGACTTTGTAACTTCAGACTGCAACTTATAGTTCCCACACCTTGGGTGGGTATGTTTGAGCCTTCCCCGACTAACCAAAATAGACTGGGTTATAAATACAGTCAATAGGAATTTGGGAGGTCAATGACATTCCAAATCTTGCAATTTCACTGCCCCTGACATCTCCCAACCTCAAAGTGTTTGGTGCGTATGTGGTGCATAACAGTAAATTTATTAATCACAAGTTTAGTGTCATCTTGCACTACATTAATTCCTTAGAGAACACGTATTCTGTTGCCAAATTAGGACTGAAATGAGATCTATTCACTTTCCTTGATTTACTGCACTGTCGTACAGGCATACTCATATGTAATTCAATAAATGGTCCCTTCTGGTGATCTCACAACCTCGCATATGACATACGGCGTCCCCATTGACAGGCCATCCATCTGTATCACATTGTATGATAATCCCCAGTGAATAGCAGAGGTAATTTTAACCGATCCAATTTTCTGATGAGTATTTGTGCACTTTGAATGGATTTATAGGGTTGGAAGGTAATTTTTGCGAGTTGCGAGTTACGAGTTTGCGAGTTCGAGTTGCGAGTTACGAGTTGGCGGAGTTCCTGAATGTGATTTGCGAGTTCATTACTGCGAGTTGGCTTTTGCGAGTTGAAATATTCGAGTTGCGAGTTCGCTCGTACTTGCGCGATTTGCAAATACTTAAAGCTTTATTTTCTATTTTTTGTTTTAACTGACTCTCAAAATGTAAACGAGTGAAAATTTTACTCCCAAAAGAGTGAAATGCTTGTAATCCTTCCAATATGAGTCGTTTGTACTTAAAAAGTGTAATTTCCATCCACTCAAACAAGGAAACAATCACTTTCACGCCAAAAAGAGTGATTTCCACTCATTTTCGTGTTATCCTTCCGTTGGACTCTCTAAAGGTGTTGTCCTTCATTTAACTCCTCAAACGAGGGAAATCCACCTTTTTGGAGTGATGTTCCCACTCTTTGAGTAAACTTGGTTCTTTTTTTTAAGTAAAACAACTCACTTTGGGAAGAGTTTACAGAGTTTAACTCTTTGGTATGAGATTTTTACTCGTTTGCATTTAGATAGTATGAAATTTAGCTTATACAATAAACAAAAATGACTGGTTTCTTGTTTATTGCATTTTGTTTTTTGATAATGGTCATATTCATTTGTTACATTTTTTGCCTTTTTTCATTTAGTATAACTACATAATTATACTCTTTGCACCTTGTCTGCATCATGTGCTTTTTTCTGTTAACAAAATAAGGGCACACGATACAAAGTAGTGTGAAGGGGTAAATGTACTTATGGCCTACTTTTAAAGTGCTGTATCTTTTTTCTAGTTCATGCAAACTTTGTAGTTTCACTAATTTGCGAACAGGCCTGTGGTCAAAAGGTATTGCGATTTGTGATATGTACAACCAGGCCTACAAAATCCACGGGACCGCGGACCGCCGGTCCCCAGAAAATTTTTCACAGCCGCGAACAAATTTAAGCCTAAAAAAATCATCGGGAGAAAATATTGAATAAAAATAAGCTTCCAACTAAAAGATTATATTTTCAAATGAACGTTGCCTTGTGCACATTGGAGTTCCCAAAAATGATAGTTTTGGTGATCAACGTCAGTGATCGGAGCGGGTTTTTGTCCTCAAACCCCAAAAAAGAAAAAAAAAAAAAAAAAAAAAAAAGAGGAAAAGAAGGAAAAAGAAAAATAGAAAAAAAAAAAAAAAAAAACAGAAAAAAAGCAAAAAAAAACAAAAAAAAAAAAAAGAAAAGAAAAAGTACCAGGCTAATTTGCGTAAATGTCGGCAAGTCTGATCAAATTGGTGAAGTTGTGTTTAAGAAAAACATCGTCGAAAAACTCAGTCTTCCTTATAATTATTACCATTTGGTTGTCCTTTTCGTGACATCAGCACACTTCACAAAAAGTTATAAATCACCCCCAGAATCAGCCCGTCCCGCTATCCCAATGATTTAAACATTTCCGAGACTGCCGACTTTCGGCAAGCATGGTCTGAACATAGGTTGGCTTTTTTTTTCAGTTTCAAAAGTAAACAGACTGCGGTAATCCTTATCCCGCCTCGCGATCATTTCACGGGTGTATAAAGCAGAACATTGATCTTTAATCGCAATAGCCAACATATATTAGGCGCCTATTATATTACTTCAAATAAAGTTTCTTTCTTGGCCGGTTCACGGGGGTCGGGAGCCCTACTCATATTATTTTTCATCATTAAAACCCTTGAGTGAGTTCACTTGAGAAATTCCTTCAAAGTTTTTGTCCCCTTCAAAATGGGTATGAATTCCAATCAACCAATTTGTTTTAAAAATTAAAATAAAAATAAAAATATAAAACAATCATATTGATGAGCATTTATTTATCCAAATTCTCACTTAAATCATGTTTTATTGTGCATAGGTTTTATTTTTTTAAACGTAAAAAAAAAAAATCCTGAAATCATATCCACACATACCACCCCTCCATGGTGACATGTTAGCACTCAAGAGTTATAATGCCTTGTAATCAATATGTGGAGCTTCTCAGAAACTGTACCCATGGTAACTAACAAAAGCAAAATACCCCACTTGACATGAGGTTCACCTCCCAGGGCCGTGGCTCACCCCTTTGGACTATCCTCACTGCTTGTGGATAGGGTGTTTTTAAAAAAGCTCTGGTGGCTAGAACTGCTGGGTGGTGGGAGGGGGAGGGGGTGTTTTAAATTTTGATAGTTTTTATTTATAATGGGAGGGGAGGGGGAGCTGGAAGAAACAAGTTTCCATTTTTGATTTTTGAAAACATATATGGTTGCAGTGACTATAATGAATTTTTTTTTCTATATCAAAAAAACAGAGAAAGACAGTGTAGTTTTTCTTTGCTCTTGTTTGACAATTTTTTTAATTAAAGCAAAATAATATTGTCATTTTACATCAGAATACACTTAAAATGTTATCAACTTTAATATGACATTAAACTTTGACTGAATGCTTTACATGTGTACCCTTTTTTTGTAGCTAATGTTTGCAACTTACATTTTTAACTACAGCATTGAATATGATCATGTTAATATTTCTATATTTGTGAATTAATGGCCTTAAATTTACACAAAAATGGTTAAAAAAACGGCTCAGATCCCCAGAGAGCATCAAATACCCTTGGCTGGGCCGTAATGACTTCGGCGCTCGCGCTATTTTCTTTTCGCTTCCGCGCTCACATATTTGACAGAAAATTTTGTCCATTACGATTAAAAGGTCCCAGAAAGACTGAAACTTTTTTGGTAGGGGGCCTTTTCCAACAACATAAATCTTGCATCTTTTTTTACACCTCCTTTGTCCTACCAGATACATACCCTGATTAACAAAAAACCCTAACCCTGTCCCCCTTATTTTTGGGCAACGTATCCCCCTCCTACCTTGCTTTTTTTTTCCTAGTTTTCCCTGCCCCCAATTTTCAAATGTGTTATTTTTGCACAGTTGTGTTTGTAATTGTCTAGTAAGCTATACTGCAAATACAATATTAAAAACAGTGTAATTTGTCATAGTGCCACCTAACACGCAAATGACCTTATAACTTGACTTGCCTGAACTAAAAGAAGTGATTTGTACACCCATACTTGTAGGAAGTTGAAATGAGGCTGATTCAGAGATCCAAACACGATAGGGCGCAACTCATTTTTCAATAAAATCGTGTTTTTTGCATATAAGGCTTGTCCATATAATAATCTGTGTGAATACTAAGCTCAAATCAAAGCCTTCATATAGAAAAATCACAACTTTGTTGATAAATTGCGGATCCGGAAATTTTGTTAATACACGGTATCCCATGGGCACTCTGATACTGTGCATAAATGTTTACTACTGCAATGAAACTAAACAATCAGATGCATCCCTAACTTGGAATTATGATTTTACAGTTACTACTTTATTTGGTCTATTTTTAATTTTACACAAAAATATTATTTTTAATTTTTTTAAATCTCTGAGGCAGCCTTTAAGGTAGAAGACAACAAAGGGATCAACTTTTGTCCACGTTGATGTCTGTTGTTGATGTCTGTTGCTGTCTGTTTATTGTCTGTTTGGTTGAAAAACGAAAAAGGGTTCCCATTTCCCTCTAATATCCGCATACTTCAATGGATTTAAACCAAACTTGAATCATAGATGCAACATGGGATAACCTCATTTGCTGATGAGGTCAAATGTCACTACCAAGGTCAAAGGTCATGTAGGTGCAAATTGAAATAGGCAAGAAAATGTAAAATTGACTTCAATTGAAAAGTTGAAATTCAATTGGAAATCCCACCAAACTTGAGTCATAGGTGCTGTTTTGGATCCCTCATTTATTGATGAGTCAAAAGGTCACATGCCAAGGTCAAAGGTCATATGAGGGCCCGTCATTACAACAACAACGGCAGGCGAACATGCGGTCCGTGGACCGATATATTTTTCCCTTGGCCTAAATGAAGCTCGTATATTATTAGTGATATTTTGTGTGCAAAATATATTTGTATTCTTTCAAGGACTTTTACCCTCATTTCAGAAGAGAATTCAACAACCCTACAACTACCTAACTTCTAACCCGTAATTAATCAAAATTAAAAGGGATATCATGTTGGATGCCTAAAATAAGCATCTTTTTTTTGTTTTTGTTTGTAACTGTTATTTTGCTAGTATCTTGTATGAAATCTGGAATCTTGCTTTTGGGTCTGATTCACCTCGGCTGGGACTTGGCCTTTGGCCTTTCGATCACATCCCCCCCCAAAAAAAAAAATTTAAACAGCATTTCTCTGTAATTTAAATGTTTTTTTAAAATATATTTGGTGCTAGCTGGATGATGGGAAATAATAGAATATGAACTCTTCACTTTTTTCCTCAACTTAGAACATAAACCCATGATAGCCTGGAACAGCTGCATGTTCCTATGTTTGATCTCAACTGGGCATGTAGCCTATCAATATCTTACTTTAATAAATGCAAAGATAGTATTTGTTATGTACATACAGGTCCCCTTTAAAATGCGGTCAGCTAACTGCGACAATGAACAAGACATTTTACATCCATGCAATCTTGAACCAATCCAATGCAACTTTCCACTAAGGTACATTTGTATGTGGTGCTCTGGTTCCAGTAACTGAAACCAGAAGGTCGACATTATCTTCAACACTGTACATTATCATTGAACTGCCCTCTTGTTTCAGAACGGACTTGCGGGATAATGACCGGATAATAAAACCAGTAATTCCTCCTCGATTTACAACAAAAAAGCAGTTTACCTGAAAATGTCCACGATACGAAGAATCACACATACCACCTTGTCTTCCATATGTTTGCAGTTTCAAGCTTGTACACCACTGCAAAAATATGTTTTTGACGTATTTTTGCGATCAACACTGATTGGCAATTTTATCCTAATTTCGGGCCATGAGAAACGTGGGGTTAAGGTCCGTCCGTTGGTCATACCAGGGTCATACCCAACGGACCATTACGAGTATGTATGGGATTGTTTGGAGTGTTTGAACGCGACTTCAAACGTGTTCGCTGTGCGGTGTCGGGCCCAGGACATTGTGACGTACGGTAGTAATCACAGGCCAGTCTTTTTAAATATGAAGTAATCAAGATTTTTTTGGTGCTATTTTTGAGCAGAGAAGTAGTAACATGAAATCTTTTCTGAATGGACGATAGGAGGGTAGATTTCTTTTTTAAACTAAGAGACTATTTGTGCGACTCACAATTTAAATAAACAGTTTGTTTGCATCATGTCATAATAGCTAGTGGTAGCTAGATCTATCCCGGCGTATTGATTTTGAAAAGTTAAGCTACATGTCCCTGAGATGATATGAATTAACTTCATCAAAATCAATTTTTAACAGGCTAGGTTTACTCTGTTAGTTTTGAAGGTTTCCAAAAATTATAAAAAATGCGATTTCGATTTGTGGTTACATATAGCTTGGACATAAAAGTAGGGTCTCTGGAAATGGAATGGTCCTAAAATGAGTCTTAGAGGCGGCACCTACCCATACTTCATCCCGATGTGAGAACCCCCCCCCCCCCCCCCCGGAGATACCTAGTGCTTACGGACAAGGATCCAAATTTGTCCCCTCGAAATTCCTTCTGTTCCTTACCCCCCCACCCCCATTTGGAAAAGTCTGGGTATGCCACTGTTTTTATCTAATCATATCCAGGCACTGTAATAGTGGCAATTCCACAAATACCTGGCGCGATATGGCGATGCCCATTTATTTTCGTAAACGGCTGGTAAAGAAACACACTTTCAATAATAATACGAACGCCATACCCGTTCAATCACTCCAAACAAGACCAAATGAGCGCTTCTTGTTGAGTTCAATACGCCCGTTGGATAGATCTAGCTACCTGACAAGTCGCAGCAAGGTCGTAGGTCAAAATTGGATGTCACATCTGAGTGAAAACTTCTCTCTAGTAATTCGGAAGGCCGCTATATTTACAATAAATTTTATCGCCCTGGAAGGACATCTCAAAAATGATGGTCAGGTTGATGTACGAGTAATCTACCTAGTAACACAAAGTGGATGTTTATTGGACAATATAGTTTTTAGGTAAGTGTACAGCAGTATGAAAAGGCGTGCACTTGGCAAATTTCGACTGTTCTGGTTATATGTACATTTCCGTTTACCAACGGTAAAACCAGAGGTCAGAATGCTAACGAGTAGTGTTTAAAAGATAATGTTGACCTCTGTTTTGGTTACCAGACTAATGTGTCTCTATGATGCTCTTTTGACAACCATTTTGAAACCAAATTCAATAACTAGGAGAGCTTTGGGGGCAGACAACCTTTTTCACCCGGCGCTCTCAGCACAATTCACATCTCTTAAAGGAGAACGTCTAGAATAACCTTTACAATACACGCTATACAAATAATTATTTGAACACCCATCGAGTGGTTTCATGGAAAAACTAATTATAAACTAACCATAAATGTTTGACCATGCGCTAAATTGTGAATTTCGCGCTGTGTGTCATGGGTATGTATACTGTTATGCATCCGATGGCACAGTAGGTCTACACCTTCACACCTGACGCTTTCATACTGTTTATTTACTATGGCATGTGTGATGCAAACGTGCCGACCGTATCCCATAACACGTTATACAATAAGCGCGAATTTTGAAATGTCACATGGTGATATGATGGTTTTAATTCATTGTTTATGGGTTTATAATAAGTCTGTTCTTCAATGAAACACTCGTATGTTGGGTCAATAAATATTTTACAGAGTAAGATTATATACTATTTCGTTGTACGGGTTCTCCTTTAAAATTTGTGTCAGTAAATAAACTTTGGGCTATTATTTCAGCAACCACAAATTTGTTAGGGTTGGATTTGAGATACTAGTATGCAGTCAATGACACACCCCAGGATATTGTTGAAATTGTAGTGAAATGCTGAACTTGATAATGAAACTGCAGAACAAATTTTTTCAAATAGGTGTTTTCCGAGATATTTCACACCAAATGTGGTTTAGTTTTCTCTCTAATTTTGTAGATTGTGCCAAAAATCATCCCGGATGCACATGGTACGTGTAGAAAGGAGTACAATAATAACCAGAATAAATAAGTGTTTTGAGAAAACTACAAATCCCCCCCTACCCCTACCCCCATTAGATTATTTTGAGGAAAGTTTGGTGCTTTACTACAGTCAGTTAAAGGTCCATGGCTTGATCGCTAATAGCCTCGTCCCCCGATCCCAGATTTTAAACCGGAAGTGGTCAACAATTTTGGTATCAGAGAAGCTACAACTATTTTTTCTCATTTACCCGATGAAATCTTGGAGCCCAAAGGATGTTTTGGTTTTGGAAATTTAAGAGCGAAAAATGTGCCACTTTCGGTTGACCATATTAATTTTACACAGTTACACTTGTTAACTCATGGACTTACAAAATCACTTTTTTTAACCTCTCTCAGCCTAACGGATTTAAATGAAATAACAGGTGCTAAACCTTTCTAATGGGTTTTGGAGTGAAGGAAGGTCAATCTATCAAGATGAAAACTTCATATCCTTAACTATCAGGCCATTCCTCCTTTAAGACCACATGGTGTCCCGGGTATGTTTATTTTGTAAGTTAATTTTCTGACTTGATTAGCTTTATCCCTTAACCGTCTCGATCCACACCTCACCTCCTTGTTATATTGCACTTTAAATGCAGCTTTGTTGGGTGTGTGGTAGACACACCCTTTCTTGTATTCTATTAAACAGTCCACTCTCAAGACCACACACTAGCACCTCTATACCGGTTCTACTAAAATGACAAGCTTTGCCATTTGCAGTTCATGCCGGTCACTAAATTAACTAAGACCAACCCTCAATGGTGCTTTTTGTTCTGATAGAAAAAAGATAGAGCTATCCCCTCTTGCTCCAGCCAGCTCATTCATCATGTTCATAATATGCATTTATATAATTTTTGACATAGTGTAGACTTCTACTACGTATTTGGCTACATAAGTCACTAAGGTGAAAACAGAGGTGAATATCGCCTTTATTTCAATTGTATTGGATCAATACTAAATTAGAAATTTCACGTCTGTGAACAAGACATTTTTTGCTTCACTCTTTCAGATGGGGGGATATGATTGAAGACTTTGATAACATCATTTAGCGATGTGTAAATCTCGTCGGTGCACCTGCGGATGGGATTAACAAAACTATGCCTATGTTTTAGTCACCACAATTAGTTTTACAATAGTCATAAGGTTATTGCAACTACAATGATGGAACTGAATATTGATACATTTAAACTTGTATGTTATGCTGTATTGAAAATCATAATGTGAAATTTAGGGATGAACCTTTAATCTGGCCTTAAAATGAATGATGAAAGCAAACTCGCAAATACTAGCACTCGCACTGCGCATGTAACACTCGCATATTTAAACTCGCAAAATCCAACTCGCAACTCGCTTCATGCAAACTTGCAACTCACAACTCGCAAGATAACATCGCAAAATTCACTGCACTCTCACATTTTAACACCTCACAACTCGCATTCAGGAACTCGCACTCGCAACTCGCGCTCGCAACTCGCAGATTGATTATCCAAACCCGATCTTATATATAGGTCAGCAGACCTCTTTAAACATTTTCCAATCCCTGAGATTGGTTGAGGCTGAGGAGTCAGTCTTATCTTTAAGCTGGAGGAAAGGAGGAATTTCAGCAAAAAATAATTTGGCAACCACAAAAAATCTGTTTACCCTTTGTTTAAAAAAAATTGCAATACCTCAATTTTATGAAATTCTCCTTTAAAAAGTTCATGTTCCCACACTCTTCTTGAGTGAAAATTTTTCCTGCTGCCCCTCTCGCTCACAATCCCTTTCAGATTCTCCCCTGAAATTCTTCCATTCCCCACCTGCATAAATTTGCGTGCCATCCCTTAATTTTGGTAGCTATTTCAAATGGCTGACTACGGCAGTCAGTCCGTCAATGAGTCAAGCCAACATGCCTTATTTTCTTATACAATGAAAATAAAGAGAAAAAACTGTGTTGCCATTGTAGCAACCTCCTTGAACTTAAAGACACTATCAGTGATTTTGGCATAATCCAAAAATCGAAAAATCATCAAAAATCAGATTTTTGCATGTATGTAAACAAGTACAGGTATCCACAACCTACCCTGCAAATGAATAGGACCCAAAGCAACCGAATAAGGACAGAATCAGAAATGTTAGTCATTACTGTCCGTTGGACACCTTACTACAACACTAATTGAATGGGGACTCGTATCTTGGAACACTGCTGACTGCGGCCTTTGTCTTTTCCTTTTCTGTCAATTCCTTCATGATTCTTTCTTCATTGGTAAGGGTAACTTATGAGAATTCTACAGACTTATCCTTCCTTTGAAGCTCTTTCCTGCAAATTGCAAATATTTTTCAAATCACTGATAGTGTCTTTAACCACTTGATTTTTTTGTCATATTGAAGTATACAGTTACTTATTCATGTAATGATATTCCTAGGTTCATTAGGGGAATAATACAAACAAAAATTCACAGTAAATTCTCGTCCGTCCAGAAACGGAGGTTTGAATTGGCGATTACTTCCAAGGAAATTGAATCACAAGCACGATCGAAACCGAATCCTAATTGTGCTTTACAAACAATGTAAAACAGTGTCTAAACCTTGAAAACTTAGTACTAAAAAAACCAACTTGTGGGTTTGTCCGGCTATGCGTTTTCGCCGTCCTTTAACAGACGGATATGAATTTTGGTATGGTGTAAGAGCTCCGACGTACAGGTTTGGTCACGTTTTGAGGGGGCATCATGTGGGTCAAAGGTCATGCCGGGGGGTCATTATTGGATACTAGGCTGTGCCTTGACTTATGGAATCGAGTTTGGTGTGATGAGATTTTTAGAGGCCTTTAAAACAAACAACTTTGTGGATTGTCCGCTAATGATCGTTTTCGCCGTCCTTTAACATACGGATATGAATTTTTGGTATGGTTGTATAGCTCTCCCTACGTACGAGTTTGTGGTCCGTTTTCGAGGGTCATGTGGGGGTCACATGTCTCCCAGGGGTCATTATTGGTAACTTGGGGCGTGCTTTGACGTATGGATAATGAGATTGGTATGGTGGTAGAGTTTTGCCGTACAAGTTTGTTTGTGTCACGTTTTCGAGGGTCATTTTGGTGGGTAAAGGTCCTCCAGGGTCATTATTGGATAATTGGCCGTGCTTTGACATATGGATATGATTTTTGGTGTGGTGGTATAGTTTTACTGTACGCGTTTAGTGGGTTCACATTTTCGAGATGTCATTTGGGTCAAAGGTCATCCAGGGGTCATTATTGGGGATACTTGGGCAGGCTTTTGACGAATGGATATGAGTTTTGGTGTGGTGGGTAGAGGTTTGCCGTACGAGTTTATGGGTCACATTTTTGAGGGGTCGTTTGGGGCGGGTCCAAGGTCATCCAAGGGTCATTAGGGTACAACTTGCTGTGCCCCCCCCCTTTTTTGGGGACCTTGGATTGAGTTTTGGTGGTGTGGTAGAGTTTCGCCTCGAGTTTTAGCGGTCACGTTTTGAGGGGGGTCCTTTTGGAGGTCAAAGGTCAATCCGGTGTCTTATTGGGTAATCTGGGCCGTGCTTCGTGACGTAATGGATAGGAGTTTTGGTGTGGTGGTAGAGTTTCGCTGTGGAGTTTAGTGGTCGCTTTTCACGGGATCATTTGGGGTTCAAGGTCATCCAGGGGTCATTCTTGGGTAACTTGGCCGTAGCTTTGACGCATGGGTATGAGTTTTGGTATGGTGGTAGAGTTTCGCTGTACCAGGTTTGTGGGCATGTTTTTGATGGGTCATTTTTGGGGGTCCAGGTTCATCCAGGGATCATTATTCGGTAACTTGACCAGCTTAATAACTGACTTCAATGTCCGGACGGCTAATTAGGTCAATACGTGACCTTCTGAAACATTCCAGTATACTGATCTAGCGGATATACTCAGCTAGCGGGGCCCGCGCGCACGCGGGCTTCCCCGCTAGTATATATCAAGGGAAGTTGAAATTTTAATTGACAGTTGTAAAGAAATCCATTAGGTAGAGCAATAGGGCATGCAATTGATATTTTGAGATAATGGCCTAGAACTACTTCCAATGGATCTCTTCTGTACATTCTCCCGGGGGTAGGATGCCACATACAGCAACAGCGAAGTCAAAACGCCATCAACTTCAGGTGTAACCAGAGTGCTAGTCTTTTTTTAAAGACTTAACTGTAGGAGGGCGCTCTATGCATATCCGACCGTTACACAAGAATTGCCTAAAGGCTATGCATGGGTCACAATATTTAAAGTCAAATGACCTTAATTGGAAATTACAACAACACTATTTTGCTGCGAGGTTAATCCACTAACCTGGGCGGATTTTGTGGTCCCAATAATTTTATTTCCAAAATTATCATGATATTACTAAGAATGTACCTGAACTAAGTTTAAGAAGAGGAGATTTTGTAATGCCACTGATGAGACAGAGACTGCCATAGTAAATGCACATAGCAGTTCCCCCAATTACCATTTGGAAATATCCCAATCAAATCGAGCAAGTGTTTCCTACCCCTCCTGCATTATCCAAGCATTTTGATAAGAAGCTACACATGATGCATGATGCCGACTTATTTGTGGTTTTTCTAACTAGCAACTACACAGTTAACCACAGAGGTAGAGACTATTTGTCAGAGGTTCAATAATTGGACTACTAAAGTTGTTCTGTAAGTGCAGATGTTGCACCATTTGAGGGGGGTCATTACTAATGATTAATCAGGGACAAAACAAAAGACATTACGCAGACAGTCGTGAAACCCCGACCAAGAGCACATCCCGGTTTTTTTCCAAGATCGCACCACTGTTATTCTTACAGAGTAGGGCTTTAAATCATGCTTTTAACGGCAATATCCAAAAACAGATTTTTATCCTGCATGAAACTAATGAGTATTGGGGTCAAGCTCATCAAGATGAACAAATCTATAATTAATCAGTTCATCCCCCTAAATTGTTCAGTTATATCTTTAGCTTGACTCACAAAAGGATTAGAAATCCAGCACAGTACCATACACACATTGAATCTATTTTCTTTTTTTTAATTCCAAATCTGAATGCCCTAGGTTCGGAATCAGGAATAATGCTAGCATTCAATCACATACAAAAACTTGCACTCCATAACCGATTCGACATATTACACTATAGTAAATTGAGTTTTGTAACAGAATCCTAAATTAAGTAGTGCGATTCAATAGCTGAAGAGTGCTTGTCAATTCAATTCATTTCAATAGTAAGGGAAATATTGCCCGAATGATCTTGGAGAGCCAAGGGCCGACTCTTTCATTCATGAAACAAGGTTGAAGGAAAATAGTAGTCCCGCGGTCTTAAGGGCAGTGTCAACCCTGTGCTTTTGTTTTTACACACACAATTTTTCTTCTGGATTTTTGCACCATTTTAAATATCAACCTGTGTAATCTACTAACTATCGTTAACAGCAAAGGTTTAATCCAACCTGAAGACAACCTGAGCTGTATTTTTTTGGCCGATTTAAACAGCTAGTGACCATTAAAGTTCAAAAGAACCACAATGGTCGTAACGGCAGGAATTTAAGCACACTTCACACCGCACGCAAGTCCAGCATCGCATCACGTGGTGAATTTTTTGCTGCGTAATAAGCATATGCGTGTTTAATGTATTTTTTTTTGCGAGAACGCATCTTGGAAAACGAACA
>JAMKCH010053176.1:0-10059 GCA_023653785.1 Ophioderma brevispina
AAATTTGTGGACACAGCAAAATTCAACAACCATGACAACACACACCACACTGACATGACTGACGGCGACATGAACAAAGCTAGTCCGACCCAACGATTTAAATCCACTTTTAACGCCTTATTTTGTATTACAATGATTTTAACATCGAGAAGACTGTATATAATCACTACCGCCATGATTCGAGATTTTAAGCTGCAACCGCTAGCCAAAAATTGATGAAATTTTACCGAAGCGACCCTCGCGTAACCCACCGTTTCTGTGTGCACAAATGTTTGTTTGTGGATGAAAAATCTTTCCTCCAAAGTTTTTCAGATTGATGCTCTTCTGAAAAAAACATAATAAAATAGTAAAATTAAATACTGAAAGGCAAAAATATATAAACAAGTATTGTTTTGGGTATGACCCAAAAATATATTTTATAATAGAGTGAAAAGCCCGACATGAAAATTATACTTATTTTTAATAAAGGAGGAACAATTTGCTTAAAAACTAGCAACAGGTAGTAAGGCCAATAAGGGATTGGTCAATCAATATGATATCAAGGACACCTGACAAGGATCAATATCAGAAACATGAAACAATTACCATGAAACAATGTAGCCTACTATTATCTGAGTAATAATTGTTTGAACTGATTCGAACAATCTGGCTGCATGTGTGCGTGAAGGACGCACTGCTGTAGACTGCGCGTAAACACAACGATAGCTATGTAATACAACGATTAGCTAGCCTATGTAATATGTTACAAAAAAAAATCACGTTCAATGTTTTCTTCCTTTACAGGCATTTCTGGATAGCCACTTCATGAGCGGCGTTGTAAAACACGAATCGTCTAAAATCGCCTACGTCGCTTAATTCTCCCTACCCTCCACTTATTTAATTGCTTCACTGGCGCGAAAATAGGACTCCATAGGTCAAGTAAAATAATCTCAGATATACGCAACGATCACAGCGCAGTGCTTGAAATGAAGACTGCAGGGTAACATGGCGACGCGTGTATTTTGCTTATTTGATCTAGTAATTCTACTAATATCAACAAAAGATAAAGATAGGCAGTGAGCTCAGACCCATTTAATGCACCCGAGATCTAGTCTTACTGCTGAGTCTGATCACTCAGATCAGTTTCACAATTTCCACTCGAATAATCTTGCAAAATTGTTGGCCACCCGTGATGTCATTTGGACCCCCTAAATCATGACGGAATAAGTTGTTGTTAACGGAATAAAGCCCGGTATAGTATACCCGTATAATGCGAATGGTTATGTGGTAAACCGAAAACTACGAGTTTCCCTGGTGGACGAAAAGACATTGGCCCGTAGGCCTATGCTTGGTATGCATCTGTATATGTGCCTTGCCTTTGCCCAAGCATCTTGGCATCAGGACGGTATGAAACCTTTTGACAAGCTGCTAGCCCTCCCCCCGGGACCCCTCATCTTTCTCAAATTGAGCGCCATTTACAGTGGTATAAATAGACTCAACCGCCCATTATCCCGCCATGTCATAAAACTTTTCGGTGCTGAGGACTAATCAAGAAATGAATGAGTTGTTGACTCCGTGCAGACTGGGACCGAAACTAATGAATTGAGATTTCTGCCACGGAAGTGAAAGTTAGGAGAATTAGTTGTTATCACTAAGTCACAACATTTTACTTGTGTAAGTTACAATAATTCAACCAGAATTCTTTGGGACAAAACCACCTACTTGTATTTCAAAGATATTTGTTTTTAGGTAATGTTGGTTCTACAAGATTCACTAAATATTCTATAAAAGACATACAACTCAGGGAGAATTAAGCTAAGTAGGCGATTTAGGCGCCGATTCCGTGTTTTGACAAACGCCGCTTCATGAGACAAACATTTTGACACCAAGATCATGTATGTACCTCAAATATTAAGGAAGTATGGTCAAAAAACATCAAATGTCGGCAATAAAAAAACTGTACCAGTGAGTATACAGATACTGTGACCTAACATTATACCCAAAAACAATATGGGTTTATGTTTTTGCCTTTCAGTATTTAAAGGGATTAGCAGCAATCTGAGAGAGAATCCGAAAAAATTGGAAATGCATAATAATCAAGTGTGGACAATTCCATAACTTGCTTGATGCACTTGTCAATTTCAATCCAGGCCATGGGGGTCCCTGGACTAGCGGGGACTTAGCCGGAAGTACAATTTGCTGTCGTGACACCCCCGCCTTTGTCCACGCTAAGGTAACACAAAATCCGGGTAGCCGGGCATACATTTTTTGTACATCCCCGCTATGTTCCGGCCCCTACTAAAAAAAAAAAAAAAAAAGCCGGGCTTTGGTGTGACAATCCCCCTATATTCTCGGGCAGTGGTGGGGCGGGGACACTGCTTTAAAACTCATGTACAATCCCGGCTCGGTCCAGGCTATGCGACAACAGGCTCTCGCTATATAAAATCATAATTTTGGATGCGCCGGGTGTCAGAAACGAGCCGAAATTTCACCACATCGGAAATTGTAAAAAAATCCACATTATCCCACGGAGAATCTGGCACTAAAATTATAGCGAGGTAATATCTAAAACCCGCATCATATCGGCAAAGAAACTTACTTCAGCCAAAATTTAACAGATCATCATGCTGATTGTCGTTTTGTCGGCCTCACTCTGTGTCAGTGATAGTGTTTCTTTGCTATTTAAACTTGAATATCTGCCCATGCGAAATTTGTCAGTGAGGTCTCAATATACCCATAGCAAAATATAGCAGGTATCGGGATAGTATCCGAATTGCTACCGGAACAGTATCGGGATAGTTTCCACATGCAAATTTTTTGTTCCATATATGGTCATGGCTCGGGGATAGTATCGGAACAGTATCCGCTATTACGGGTAGCTAGTATCGGACACTATCCCGCTACTAGTATCGGATACAATCTCGCTACTTGTATCGGGTACTATCCCCCCAGCTCGTAAGGGGATAGTAATCGGATATGCTAGCCGAACAGTATCGGATGTTTTTTCACATGCAAATTTTTGTCCTATATGGTCATGGCTCTGGATAGTATCGAAACAGTCTCCGCTATTCTATGGTAGCTAGTATCGTATACTATCCCTTACTAGTATCCGAATACTAGCCCGCTACTCGTATCCGATACTATCCCGCTACTATAGTATCCATACTATATCCCGATAGCACCGTTTTCCAGTGGGTCTTTGTCAGTTCCCGCCAAACCCCCCAGAAGGGCGCCATTTGTTGTTCTTTTAGTTGAATTCCGTCTGTATTAGGAGCACCTCTAAAGAAGATACAGTAGTTGCAGTTTAATACATTAAAGTTTCGTGTTCCGATCTTCTTTGGACCCCCCCCTAGATTTTACCCGGAATAGTATCGATTTAACAATCTAATGAAAGGCCGTTATTTTTCTCATTCTCGTCCTGAAATTGAGCCCCAATCCATTTCATTCCCAAGATATAAACAAAACCCGCCGTTTTTAGTGGTTAACCATCAATATTATCACAGTATTGAATAGGGCCATGCAAAATGCCGTATTGCGTCTACCAATCAAAACCGCAAATTTGTTTCCCGCACTGTACTATGGGTGTATGTGTAAGTCCCAGGCTCTCTATAAGTAGAGAACACAACAGACATAATCGGAACAAGCACCTTTAAGTTCATCCACTTCACAATGACACTACATCATGGAAATACATGAAGTAGTAGTGCCGTAGCTTTAAAACACACGATTCAAAACTATTCAAAACAAGGTAGTGTTCTATACATGGCTTGCTTCAACAATATAGCCAACTGCAAAGAGTTAGTATAAACATGCATGCAGCAATTTGATCACCATGAGCCTACAATGTATCTTCTCTGGCCTGCACTATCTGGGCCATTCATGCAGTAAGCTTTAGTTTGAACAAATTTTATGGGTTTCTTTTGTGTGCACAACTAACCTGTCATAAATTATAAAGCAGCCATGCAATATAGCGCTCACAGCACAGATATAACAGCTAGCATGCCCTTATACAGAATCCATGTAGAAGAATTAACAAACTCCATGGATGAAGATTTCAGATACACAGTGGGTCAGTCACTACATGCATTCACACGAACTGCAGAATACTACTAGTGGTACTGGCAGTAGTTTGTACTACTCTGAATTGGGTTGAACTTTGACTTGGTAATATGACCAATCATATTCCTTGTTCAATGCCTCTTCTGGATACTCTTCAGATACCAAGTATCCGATTAGTATCCACTGGTGGATCATGTATATGCTTAGCTTTGATTGTGTTACTCTTGTCAGATGTATATCTGAAAGGTACCCCTACGGATACCTTCTCAGATATTAGGTATCTAAGGTATCCTCTATGGGTACCGTTCAGATACTGTGATACCACATGGAACATGCCATACCTAGCATTGCTTGTGGCTACCACTCAGATACCTAGTATCTGAATAGTATCCATTAGCGGGTAGCTAATGGACTATATCCCAATAAGTACCCGCTAGTGGATACTTTTGGGTACCTTCAGATATACGCAAATATAGTATCCGGAAACTATCCCGGATGAGGTTCCGGGAATGTGCCGATACTTTTTTCTTTTGCTATGGGTATTGGCGACCCTCGTTGGATTTCTTGTGATTCAGTTGATATGAATTTTTTTAAAAAATTGTTTATGTTTTTTTTCTTGGCGATTTTACGTTGAAAATATCGATCCGTGGTATTGTGGATATCTACCAGTGCGGTGTGTGCTACTGGGTGTATAGCTTTGTCTTCACGACGCCATCGCCTGGCAGATCATCGACTGCAAAATTAATGGTAGCTTTATAAAATGGTGATTACTACAAATTTGACGGGCCGCTACTGCTCACTGATAGCCTTGTTTTATATGGTGTGACACTGCTTAACGATCCCCGTTTATGTCCCGGCGGAGCCGGGAACATTTTTTGTACTCCCCCGGCTTAAGTCCAAGCTATCATCAATGATTGTCCCAGCAGGGCGGAGACAAGCTACCTAACATTCCCGCAAGTCCCGGCTACATCCCGCTGCGGGCAATACTTTATGTACTGCCCGGCTAGTCCCGGTCCATATACCCCGCTATGTCCGGGGACCCCCAGGGCCGGGATTGAAATTGCCAAGTGCATTAATGGACACAACCACCAATAGTGAAAACAATGAAGCCCTAATTTGGCTAATTGGGCTTTTTTCCTGATTTTTTTGGCATAATTTGGCCTTTTCTGTTGTTTTTTAAATAAGTTTGGGATTTAGTTTAAACCATGAACCGTCGAGTTGTTTTTAATTTTAATTGAGCTTGCTTGTACTATTTTGTAGCTAATGAGTTTTACACTTTGGCTTTTTTTGGCTTTTCCCGTTGTTTTTTAAATAAAGTTGGGATTGTGTTATTTTGAGGCTTGATTTTTACACTTTTTGGCTTTTTTGGCCTTTTCCCATTGTTGTTTTAAATAAAGTTGGGTTTATTGTTATGGCGTATAAATCGAGTGTGAAGCTAGGGTTTTACACGGGCAACGGCGAAAGGGGCAACACCCCAGAACTTCAGAGTTTTACATTTTTTTGTTCTTCGTGCGCTTGCGCTTATCAGTGGGCCATAGGGAAATGTTCATTTTAAATTTACATTGTTTGATTTTTACGATTTTGGCTTGTTCTCGTTGTTTGTTTTCAATAAAGTTAGGTTTTGGTACGATTTTTGAGGCTCGATTTGTACACATTTTGGTCTATTTTGGCTTTTTCCCATTGGTTTTTATAATAAGTTTTGAGATTTTTTGCTATGGAGAATACGTCGAGTGTGAAACTATGGTTTTACAAGTGCAACGGCGACAGCGGCGACATCCCAAACTTCAGGAGTTGCACGGTTTTTTTTTTCCTTTTCGGGTGTGCTTGCTTATCACTGGGCCATGGGAAAATAAGTAAAAGTTTAAATTTAGATGTTGATTTTTACGATTTTGGCATTTTCCCGTGTTTTTTTTTTTCCATCCGACTTTTTCTTTAAATGGTCCAATTCATGTATGTAAGAGTGATCCACAGCTGGAGCTTCGGCGCCCCTCCGCAGAACTCCGATAGCGGATTCCCTGGCCCGAGCGCAGGAAAACACCTCCGTCCTATATGTGAGGAAAAAATCCTGCGCCCAAGCGCAGAAAATCCATCGGCGGAGCGTCTGCGCTCGGCGCAGAAACACCTCTCCGTCGCTATATATATATAGTGAGGGAAAAACACTGCGGCTCGAGCGCAGAAAATCCATAGGCGGAGTGTCCCGCGCCGAGCGCAAAACCACCTCCGTCGCTATATATATGTGAGGAAAAAACATCCCTGCTGCGCTCGAGCGCAGAAAATCCATAGGCGGAAGAGTTGTTGCGCTCGAGCGCAGAAAACACCTCCCGTCCGCGGGCTTTCTATATTCATAGAATATTGAGGGAAAAAATCCTTTGCTCGAGCGCAGAAAATCAATAGGCGGAGTATCTGCGCCTGAGCGCAGGAACACTCCGTCACCTCCTATAGTGAGGGAAAAAATCCTGCGATCGAGCGCAAGAGAACTATCCATAGGCAGGTGTCGCACCCGAGCGCAGGAAAACACCTCCGTCACTAATAGTGAGGGAAAAAAATCCTGCACCAGCGGATGCGAACGCAGATCATCCACCAGCGGAGCAAGCGAAGAACCGTCCGCCAGTGGATCAAACGCGCTTAGAACATCCGCCAAGCGGAGAGAGAGCAGAAAATCAAAAGCGGACAGCGACGAAGCGCCGAACATCCACCAGCGAGCGAGCGCAGAACATCCGCCCGCGGACGCGAACGCAGAACCATCCGCCAAGCGGATGCGAGGCGCAGAACATCCACAGCGGAGCGACCAGCGCAGAACATCCGTCAGCGGAGCGAACGCCAGAACATCCACCAGCAGGAGCGACGCAGAACATCCACCAGCGGAGCGAGCGCAGTACTATATGGTTATTATACGATACAGTTTTACGTGCTCGAGCGCAGTCACTCCGCCTATGGATTTTCTGCGCTCGTGCGCAGGATTTTCCCTCACTATATAGTGACGAAGGTGTGTCCTGCGCTCGATGCGCAGTTACTCCGCCTATGGATTTTTCTGCGATCGGCGCAGGGTTTTTCCCTCACATATAATATAGTATAATATATAGCGACGGAGTGATTCCTGCGTCGGGCGCCCGACACTCCGGCTATGGATTTTCTGCGCTCGAGCGCAGGAATTTTCCCTCATATATGTTGAGAAGAGGTTTGTTTCCTGCCACTCGAGCGCAGACTCTCCGCATATGGATTTTCTGCGCTCGAAGCGCAGGCTTTTTTTCCCTCACTATATAGTGACGAAGGGGTTTCCTGGCGCTCGAGCGCAGATCCTCCGCCTATGGTTTTGCGCTCGAGCGCAGGGTTTTTCACTCACTATATAATATGTTATATTATGCGACGGAGGTGATTCCTGCGCTTTTTATTCTGGGCGCAGACACTCCGATATGGATTGTTCTGCGCTGCGAGCCAGGATTTTTTCCTCAGCTATAGTGACGAAGGTGTTTCCTGCACCGAGCGCAGAAAGACTAAGCCTATGGATTTTATGCGCTCGAGCGCAGGTTTTTTCCCTCACGATTATAGTGACGGAAGTGTTTCCTGCGCTCGGGCGCAGACCACTCCGCCTATGGATTTTTTGCCCTCGAGCGAAGATACTCCATATCGGGTAGTGGACACTACATACAAGTTTGCGCGGGCTGGTTGTTCTGTCGCCGCTGCCAACTTTTCATAAAGGTGAACTATCGCGCTGTCACCGCTGCCCCCAATTTCTAAACAGAGGTGGGGGTCAACCCTGGCCTTAGTCTCTGATAATAAATGAATTCTGGACCAGAACAACATCATTCACGCGTCGCCGCTGTTGCCTGTAAAATCTTGAGCTTCGCGCTGTCGCCGATGCCCAATTTTTAAACAGGAGGAGGTGGGGTTCAAACCCCACTCTTAGGTTTTTGATACAAAATGACTCAAGGGCAAGAACAACAATCATTAGCGATGTTGACGCTTGTCGCCGCTGTTGCCTACACAAATCTGGCAGTTCGCGCTGTCGCCGAATCCGACTTTTTTAAAAGGTCCAATTTCGCGCGTGTCGCCGATGCCAACTTTTCATAAAGGTTGGACTTCGAGCTGCCTGCTGTGCCGATGCCCATTTTTTAAACGGGAGGAAGTGGGGGTCCAACCCCCTTCCTTAGTCCTTTGATACAAAATGACGCAAACAGGCTATAAACAACTCAACACGATCACAATGGGGCAGTGGCGTAATAGCTTTTTTTTCAGGAGGGGAAGGGGGGCACACACATTTTCATGGGGGGAAAGCATCATGGCCGCAAAGTTCGGGTAGACCCAAATTTTTTTCAAGTCAGATCGAAATTCTGAAGGGGGTTGGCAAATTACTGATCATCCCCCATGCGCGTACGTGAAAAGGCCGTTTTTATATTTTAATACATTTACACTGCGTCCACTACCTTTATGCGCCCCTAAATTTGCCAATTGTATAGACCAGTTACAGCAATGTTTAAACATGTTAGGGCCTGGTATCTTGAAAAGGTGCCTGACTGTACACCCTGGGCAATTGTAATCTTTTAAGTTTAATGCTATGGGCCATAACGAGTCGTCAGGAATAATTCGCAGGCAACAAAAGAAGTGACTAGGATGTTAAACTGGTCTATATATTCAATTTATTATATAGTATAATAGTAATAGGCCTATGTTGTTTTTATATGTATATTGACAGATGTGCAGAAATTCACTAATTTGGTTCAGGTGGGCAAGAGGGGGCGAGTTTCCCCACAGGGGGGCGGTTGCCCCCCTGTTCGCACTGCTATGGGGAAAATTTTCAATGTGTTCAATTGGAATTCACCAAAGGTCGATCTTCATAAGTTGTAAAGAATATACTCATGGGCATGCTAAACTTTGCAATTAAAAAATCATTCCAGTGTAATTATTCAGTTTCACTATTTTCGATGATAGGCCTAACTGTCAAGACGTAAATTTTTGCGAACACACTCGCGATAAAACACTATTTTCAACTGCCATGTATGTCAATGACACTAGCTAGCACTTTGGGCGCTGTCGCCGCTGCCTTGTTTGTAAAAAGGTGTAGCTTCGTGCTGTCGCTGTGTGGTAGGTATTCTAAAGGTACTCCACCTTTACAATAAATAGGAAAAATGAAAGGGATTAGCAGATTTGCCTAATCCGAACATCGAAAAAATCATCAAAATTCACATTTTTATAGTTTTGTTAGCTGACTTGGATAGTGAACATTAACCTGCAAGTGGTTGCTTGAAATCCGTGTATTAAGACAAGGCAGTACCTACTTTTTATCGGATTCTGAAATTTCTATACGTGCATATCAAAATTCCTGACTTGAGAGTAAAAAAAGCCTTTCCGGTTAATATCCACACCGATTTCAGAGGATCTTGTGCACCATGTTCAATGCATGTTGACCTTAAACACAAACATTACTTGATTCTTTGTTTATTCTGTATACGGACCAGTGTAAAACCACAATCACTGTTTAGTGCGATTTGAGACGGGTCCGTCGCTGTATTTCATTTGGGGGGAAGGTAATGACAAATTTATCCTCAAATACTTCCATTTTTTCACTATTTTGGGGTTGTCTCCATTAAAGCAGTTATTGGAATTGTACACACTTGGATTTTATATGCATTTCCACATTTTTTCGATTCTCCTCGCATGTTATCCGCTGCAATCCCTTTACTCTGAAAGCAAAACATAACACGTATGTTTGGGTAACCGAATATAAATTTTTATCATAGATGACAAGCCCAAAATTAACTTTATTTTCCTAAATAGGAACAATTTGCTTCCAGGGAGGTTGCCCTATCTGTTTTATTCTCGATAGAAGGGCCTTCACCTCAAATCCCTATCTGTAAAGTTTTTGCGTCCGATATTTCAATCCGGTTTTGATGTGAGAGTCTACAAACCGATTTTATAAGCCCCATAGCGTACTGTGTAAAATTAATATTGGCACCAAAATGGGGCATCTTTTCGCTCAGAACAGCCCAACCAAACAATCATTAGCTCTAACATTTCACAGGG
>JAMKCH010053177.1:0-10185 GCA_023653785.1 Ophioderma brevispina
AGAGAGAGAAGTAGAGATAGGTTTGGAAGCAGGTAGGTTGCTACAGTGATACAGACAACCTTTTTGTTGATCTTACATGCTGAGGAAACAACCTGCTAAAGATGGCGTAATTTCATCACAAGTGCGCAGAGCAAGATATCAAAAGAAGAGAAAATAGAATCATACCACAAGCGTTAACTTGCTTAAAGGGAAACGCACAACAGCCCATCAATCACATTATCATAAGAGGAAAGCCGGTAGTGGAAACTACACACAATATCAAAAATTGCTTAGAGCGGCTAAGCAAGTGGATGAAAATAAACAGAATCACATTCTCTGCCATAGATCTAGTATTTGTGCTAAAGGAATTTGTAAATTTAGAAATTTAGAAACTCTTGAACAGGAAGTCCAACGCAGCTTTGCATGGTGTATCAAAAAGATAGCCATAGAAAAGGGCATGGTCATTAGGTACAAGGTCTCATTTTGCGGATGGATTTGATGAAATTCAAAGAAATATCAGAAGTGCCTTGATAGCCAACAATTATCAATTGTTGTGATAGTGACAACTAGACCACATATGGTTGATGCATTTTGTTTGAAATATGTGAGTATACATGTGCAGATTCAGGTTTTCAATGAGGCTTCTTTAGGTACAGCGAAATTCGTGATTATGTTCGAGCCTGCATGTGTGTCACATGAAACAAAGGTTGAAGATATGCCATAATGCCCAAAATCGGTCAGCATTTCCAGACTACTGGTTATGATGCGTTCTGTGGGAAAGGGGCCAAGAGAAAAGTAAGAAACTTCAAAAAGTATGCGATTTGTATAAAATGCTCTTGAAATATCTCAGCAATCTATCAATCAAATAGAGCACTTCAGTGACAGTTTGGTATAACCAGGTATAGGCCAAGACTTCTCTGGAAGAATTTTCTTAAAATATCCAGACAGGAAGAACGGCCTTTAAATGTGAAAGACAAAATTGATTGAAGTAGTTTGAACAAGCTGTTGAAATGGGGTTGGTCATAGAAGAAGAAGGCGACCTTGTGGATGATACTACAATTACTTTTATCCAACTAAACTTTCAAGAAGTATTGCGGTGCAGTATTTTAACTAGTTTAATTGATACCAACAAGGATGAATTTGATGAGTATCTTATGAGAATTGAGCAACACAATGTCAAGGGAAATGGCCTCCTGTTACGGTTCTGTTGCGGGTAAACATGGAGCTTGCCGAACTGTATGCCACTGGTAGTGAAATTGACCAATAGAGTCAAGGATCCAGAGCTGCTTTCTCATTTTGCTCTATGAACGGAACGTCCTGGTGCTAATTGGTCTAAGTCAGAAGAGATACACAATCTGGTAGCTTTGACCATTCAAGAGCGCAAATGCGCAGTGAGCTGAGTTAACAGCAGCTATCAGTCACTTAGTATGCAAACAAAGGCAAAGGATACCTGGTTAGGCAACATCAAGGAGTTCGTAGGTACCATGGAATTCCAGGTGCTTACACTTGTACATAAGTTGGTATGTCTTTCGGTTGAAGTGTACATTAGTGTTGATGGGTTGAACATGATGAAATGTCTATCGTGCAGAATCCACTCACCAAACCTGAGAAACATTTATATGTCAGGTACCACATGATAGAGTGTGATACACTAGTGAGATGCTCCAGAGATGCATAGTTATAAAATTTAACATCCATGAGTCCATCCTGTTCAGGTGGATTTGCCTAACACCATTCAATTATTTAAATCCAATTCACAACATTCGGACTGTTTTGTAAGCAATTCAATGTAGCCTAACTCACACACTAGTGGAGGTTACGGCGTGCATGCCATCACTTAGAGTGAGTACATTAAATGAGATCAATCTGACAAGGACGAATTGGCGTGGTAACAATCTACTACTCATTTACATCACTGAAAACATTTAATTGTCATTAAGAGGGTAATGTAATGTGATCACATTGGGAAGATTGCTAAATGCATGCGTCACTTGAAAAGCAGGGGAGGATACACTCAAGTAAATATGAGAGGTGAATTAGAGACAGCTCTGTGGATTTGAGTCAATTACTGAAGATTCACATCGGCCCTGACAGGCGGGACATGTTAGTACCTGTTAGAAGAAATAGAAAGATGATTAATGTGATGTGAGTCATGGGTTACGCGTGTTGACGTGCATGCCATATTGAAAGAGCTACATCAAATGTCAATAGAGGGTGATTTAGATGACAACTCTGTGGAATTGAGTCAATCATTAAAAGAGTTGGAAATACCCGTTGTAGTCAGTGGCAGTGTGAATGTGATCACTTGGTAAGATTGCTTAAGTAATGCCATCGTTGAAAAAGCTTACACTTGATGTCACATGATAGGTGCATTGGGTTGCAACAATTCTATACTCAGTTACATCAGAAAAACATTTACATTGTCATGAGCCGGGTAATGGAAATGTATTAACAGTGGTAAGATTGCAAAGTGCATTTGCCAATCACTTGAAAACAGCTACACTCCGTGTAAATCGTGGGTGAATGAGGTGCCGCTATCAGGTACGGAGTCAGTCACTGAAAGAGTTCACAATCGGCCTTGACAGGGAATTACATCGATTTCTGTCAGGAGAAAATAAAATGATTAATGTGAATGTGGAGAAAATGGTAGCTTCTGAAGGCATGCCCCCATTCACTGAAAGAGCTACACTCAATTGTCAATGATGGGTTGAATTAGATGACACTCGTGGTATGAGTCAATCACTAAGGTGTTTAGAATATAGGAGTCGGTGCAGTGTGAATGTAATCACATTCGTAAGATGCTAAAGTTGCATGCCTACACTAGAAAAAAATTACACCAAGCCAATCTGATGGGTGAATTAAATGACAAGCTCGTGGAATGAGTCAATCACTGAAGGAGATCAACATTGGCCCTACAGAGTGCCGTTGGAGGACATGTTAGAAGAATGACAGATGACTAATGTGAATGTGAGCGCATGTAGCTTGCTGAAGTGCATTGCCATCCCTTGAACAAGATACTACTCCATGCCAATCTGATGGGTGATTAGTGACAGCTGTGTTGAATTGATTCAATCACTGAAGGAGATCACATCAGCCCTGACATGAGCTGTAGAAGAAAATAGAAAGTGAAGAACGTGAATGTGATTACATTGGTGAGAGTACTAAAGTGCATGCCATTATTGAAAAAAGCAAAAACTCAATTTCAATCTGATGGCGAATTAGGTTGAAGCTATGTGAAATTGAGTCAATCACTGAAAAGCGTTTCAAATATCAAGTAGTAGGCAGGGCAGTGTGAAGGTGCATTACCGAGTGTAAGATTGCTAAAGTTCATGCCATCACTTGAAAAAGCTACACTCAATGTCAGCTGATAGGTGAATTAGGTGATAGCTCTGGGGATTGACCAATCACTGAAAGATTGAAATAGTATGTACTAATGAGTGCAAGTGCCGAATGTGATCAAATTGAATAAGATGCTAAAATGCATGCCATCACTTGAAAAAGATACACTCAATGCCAAGCTGATGGGTGAATTAGATGACAGCGGTGTAAGAATTGAGTCGATCACTGAAGGAGATTCACATCGGCCCTGACATGAGTGACTCTATACTCGTTAGGAAGTAGAAGTATGATTGTGTGAATTGTTGATTTACATTGGTAAGCTGCTAAAGTGCTTGCCATCACTTGAAAAAAGTAACAACTCAGGTCAATCTCATAGGTGAATTAGATGACAACTCTGGAAATTGAGTCAATCATTGAAAGAGTTTGAAATATCAGTAGTAGTAAGTACAGGTGATGTCGATCACATTGGTAAGATGCTAAAGTGCATTGCCATCACTGAAAAAATAAAAATCAATGTCAGTATGATAGGTGAATTACATGACAACTCTGTGTTTTGAATTGAATCAATCACTGAAAGAGTTTGAAAGCTCAAGTAGTAGTCGGTGCAGGTGTGATCACATTGGTAAGACTAAAAGTGCATGCAATCATTGAAAAGCTACACTTGGTCAATCTCATAGGTGAATTAGATGACAACTCTCCAGTACTGAGTCAGTCAGTGAAAGAGTTTAAAATGTCATGTAGAAGAGGTCGATGCAATGTGATGTGATCAATTGGTAAGCTTGCTGAAATGTATGCCATAACTTGAAAAAGCCTACACTCAATGTCGATCTGATGGGTGAATTAGATGAAAAATCTGTGAAATTGAGTCATCATTGAAGATTTGGAAATATCATGCTAGTTAGTCAGTAGCGGTGGAATGTTATCACATTGTTAAATTGCTAAGTTCAATGCCTCACGTGAACAAACAAACCTCAATGTCCTTATGATGTGGAATTAAAAAATGAAACTCGGTGGAAATTATCAATCACGATAATATTGACTATAATTGTATCGGGCAGTGTGATCACATTGGTAAGATTGCTAAAGTTCATGCCATCACTTGAAAAAGCTACACTCAATGTCAATATGATAGGTGAATTAGATGACAACTCTCCAGTACTGAGTCAGTCAGTGAAAGATTTAAAATGGTCATGTAGAGAAGGTCGAGTAATGTGAATGTGATTACATTGGTAAGCTTGCTGAAGTACATGCCATCACTTGAAAAAGCTACACTCAATGCCAATCTGATGGGTGAATTAGATGAAAACTTGGTGTATGTAGTCAATCACTTAAAGAGTTTAATTTAACAAGAGATATGGTAATGCATTGTGAACGTTATCACATTTTTGAGGATTGCTACAGTTGTTCCCGTCACTGCAAAAGTTGAACTCTGTAATGTTAACATATCAGGCAAAGCTGGATGAAAGTGATTGTCATCATTGTAATTGCTCCAGGGTTTATTTGCCATAGGTGTACCATGAGTGTCCAATTCCTAATGACTCTGTTGTCAATACCAACAGGTAATCAAGGAACTGAGTTTACTTGTTGGCATATCTGCACTTACAGAGAGAACATTGCTACAGCTCATTTGTTGAGAGATTAGCATCATTGAAAAAGCTTCAGGTTGATAAATCTGTATTTAGATTTTCTTCCTATGTCGCTGTTCTACTAAATGCTTGTTTTGTCTAACCTCTCTTGAAGTAACCCTGTCAAATTCATATATAGATGAACCAGACTGCAATAAACTGTTTGTTTGTTAATTGAACATGGCAGAAAGCAATACTGGACTTTGCCTCTACAGAAACTTGACCTCTCACACAATAGAATTGGTAACACAATGGGTACTTCACAATACATCAAGTATGTATGTCATCTCAAAAGTTTGCAGTAAGAAAATGTGGTGGAAATGAGAACATCAAAAACTAGCTTCACACCTGTCTGCCTGACAAATCTGAGTGAGATTGACCTCTCAGAAAATCATATCAAGGATGTCAAGCCAGTCCTGCACCCTCACAATCATATCTGAGTACACTCACAGTCACTGTGTTAAGGGCTCAGTTGCAACTGACCTGACAGATGATTATGTAACCCACTGCCATTGACAGAACTATCCAAACGATGAATTTGATTTGTCACGGATAGCATTGGTGCAGATGGACTATGCCCTTGCTGAATCACGCATCTCCTGCAACTCTTAAAGAATCTTAACCTGAGCAAGAATGAAGACATTGGCCTCAGGTGTAGATATTTTGGGGTTCAGAAATCTATCCATCTTCCCCATCTGAGGAACTGGTCTCATGGTGTGGAATTAGATGATTAAGAATGCAGAGACCTGCAGGTACTCTTGAAATCTTGAACACAGTTGGGTTTGAACCAACTGGATGGGTTACATAGCGCTGACGACATGGACTCTGCCAAGATCAAGTCCAGTTTGTGAAGTGGACAGAACTGCCCATCAGATTACACAGGATTTCAATTGGTGTGATAGTGGTTGATTAATGAATTTCTGTTGAGATCTTGCCAGTACCTGGGTTATGGACCAGACAGTTTTAGATTCAGTAACTGTATTATGTTCAGTACTAGTATTGTAACACGACCGGCTTAATGAAAATCTAGAGATGGAAGCTATAACTTGTAGGGAAGATGGAACATGGACCTACTGGCAACTGCTGAATGAAAAGTGCAATTACGAATCGGAGAATGGACCTTTAAACCTGCTAAAATTCACCTAAATTACAAGGAAATGAAAGGGACAAATCACGTACATGTGTTCAATGCTGTCTATTTATCAAAACACAGTAAAAATATCAATCAATAAAACGACGCAATATCAAAAAATGCATCTGATCAGATCAACAATTAAAGGCCTCGGCAAAACCAATAACCATACTTGGCACTATTTAATCAACTCAGGACACAAAAGGCCAGTAATTAAGGATCAGACCATAAATCACATTTTGAATCAGAGCATTGTGTACTGTGGTGTATGCTCTATACCATGGTAAAAGTGTTTTAAATATCATGATTACCATGAAGTGTGATGTATGGCAGGTGAGACCTTAACTGCCTTGTATTTCATGATTTGCATGCTTTCACCTGTGTGTTTACACAATTCACAGTCCACCCAGTTGACTACTCTAATTATTTCAATTACGTCATTTTGCTATGACAAGGTAACACCGACGTGTATGGCAAATCGGAGATAACGGTGCGTTGCGACGGACAAATTCTTGATTTCACCCAGTCAGGCAAATGTTCTGGGCAATGTTTTAATTCTGACTGTGGAATTCAGCTGGCTGAACTTGATTCGCAGTTCCAAGCACAAAATTGCTCATAGTACGAGAGCGAAGCTTATCCCTCTAATTCAGTCACAGGCTTATTATGCATTCCAGCATTATTTCGTTACAACAATTACCAATTATAATTCACCATGTTCATGAATCGGTAAATTTCGGACTTTTTCCTGGCCAGCGTTTTCAAAAGTTTCTTCACATTCAACAATTCATCACACACGGGTCTTTCTTCTGCCAATCATCCTCTTTCATGACCATCCACACTCACTGCTAGCACTGGTGAAAGTCCATATAGCTTGCTAGCTTGTAGCAAGATGATTGAAAGGTCATTGCCACAGTAGGGTCTAGCGTTTTTCTAAATGCTAAATTAGGCCATTTCTTGCTTGCTTGTTTGTGTATTTTTGTGTGTAATTAGTTTTATCAATTCATAATTAAGGAAGAATTAATGTCTGACACATCGAAACATGCTATATAACTATCTGTGCAAACAAACTATAATGCACTTGTCAATTTCAATCCTAGGCCTAGGGGGTCCCGGACATAGGGGGTATATGCCTGGACCTAGCCGGGCATGTACAAAAAGTCTTGCCCCGCAAGCCGGGATTTTAGCCGGGCTCGTTCGCCGGTAATGTACATTATCTTTGTCCCCCGCCCTGGCGGGACATCATTTGATGATAGCTGGGACTAAGCGGGGAGGCACAAAAATTTTCCCGGCAACCACCGGGACATAAACGGGACTTAACGCATTTGTCACACCATATACAACTAGTTATCAGTGGGTAGTATCGCCCGTCAAATCTTTAGCTCATGACCTATATCACCATTTTTATATACTACCATTGCAGTCCCGAGCTTCTTCCATGTCGTGAAAGGCAAGCCGCAAGCTATAAAATTAACACACCGCCCGTCGTCTCACGGTTGAGTATATCAACTAACTTCCCCGAGGACGATATTTTCAACTTAAAATCGCCAAAAACCTCAAATCAACAGGAAATGTTTAAAAAAATAATATAACTGAATCACAAAATTACTACTAGTAATTTGTCCTGATTCATTTAATTCGTAAAATCACCCTAGGTAGTGAAAGCTATTTGATATTTACTTGTAAACGCCAGAATATTGTCATTTCATAGATTTTTTTAACAAACCGTACTCCAACTAAGATTTGTTTCTCAACATTAAGGGGACAAGCAGCGATTTGATGATCCAAACATCGAAAAAAAATCTCACAATTCATATTTTGGATATTTTTGTTATGGCATGAATGTTTCTATAACATAACCTGCAAGTGGTAGGCTTGAAATCCGTGTATTAAAGACAAGGCAGTGCATTTTATCTGATCTGTAATTTCTATAAGTCCGTATCAAAATTCCGACTTGAGATCAAAAAAAAGCCTTTCTCTGTGAATATCCGCAATTTTTTTAAGATGGTAGTGTGCGCCAGACCTGTTACAGTTTGACCTCCAAACACAAAGAATTATTATTATTTGTGTATTCTGTTATGGTGTAAACCACATCAGATGTGTACGTAGATTGTGGGACACCATAGATATGTTATATACTATTTACGGGAGGGGGACTGTATGAAAAAATATCTTCAAATACTTTCATTTTTTTTTTTTTTTAAAGTAATATTGTTTCTACATTAAAAGCAGTTGGTTTATGGAATTATACACACTTTTCTCTGATTTATACGTTTAAAAAATGCATTTCTACATTTTTTGCATTTTCTCGCATATCGCTGATAATCCCTTTAAACTTCAGAGTGGTGAAATTTCGGCTCAGGTTCTGGACACTCCGCGCGATACAAAATTGTAGTATGATTTTATATAGCTAGGCCTGTTGTCTTAGCATAGCCGGGGACCGAGCCGGGATGTACAGGCGTTTTTAAAGCAGTCCCCCGCCCACACTGGCCGGGAATATACGGGGATTGTCAAACCAAAGCCCGGCTAGTAGGGGCCGGGACCTAGCGGGGGATGTACAAAACATATAAACCCGGCTACCCGGGATTTCATGCCTACTTTAGCGGGGACAAGGCGGGGGTTTCACGATTGCAAAATGTACATTTCCCGCTAAGTCCCCGCTAGTCCCGGGACCCCCGGGCCGTGATTGAAATTGACAAGTGCCATAAAGATTTTGTCTCTACTAGAAATATAACAAATTGGGAGACAAGCCTGCTGTTCAATACTTTGGCTTAATGCAGACTGTCCCCAAATAGCTAATTGTGTCAAGCGCCAAATATTTGAATGCAATAAGGCAAGTTTTTTTGTTAATTCTGTGATGATATGATGTCATGTGATTGGCCACATTATAATATAAATCAACAGAGTAAGAGTCTATGTGTTGTTGTGTGAGGTGTTTCTTGATCCCGGCAGCAGTAAGGGAGTAAGCCCAGCTTACATTCCGTTACACTACCCCCTCTACGAAAAGCGCTTCCCCCAGCGCGGCCCCCAAAACCGCAAGGCAAAAGTTGCCTTAACAATTTGAGCCCGCCATCTAATTGGCTACTGACCATTCCCTGGGTGGTGGCCCATTTTGGACCCACTGCCACACCTGACCTGATGAATTCTACGGAATAAAGTCTCTTTTATTCCGTAAGTCCTGCTGAACTCATCAGGGTCATGTGTGTCAGTGGGTCACAAAATTGCCACACCCAGTATTATGTGCTACCTGGGTCAGTGGTAATATAGCTAAGTATAGTGCAGTATTCCCAGGCACAATAAAACTCTACTTGCTGTCTATTTCGGGTGTGGCCATTTTGTGACCCACTGACCCACCATGACCCTGATGAATTCAGC
This sequence comes from Ophioderma brevispina, assembly GCA_023653785.1. Taxonomy (NCBI): domain Eukaryota; kingdom Metazoa; phylum Echinodermata; class Ophiuroidea; order Amphilepidida; family Ophiodermatidae; genus Ophioderma; species Ophioderma brevispina. Next base: position 9,448 of record JAMKCH010053177.1, read on the forward strand.
AGCCTTTACCGGAATAAAGTGCAACTTTATTCCGTCAGAATTCCTCAGGGTCGTGTTTGTCCGTGGGTCACAATGGCCACACCCGTCTATTAATCAGCATCGGTCATTATTTACTCCACAATTTCAGTGTCTCTGCACAGTGAGTTACACAAAAGTTACAACCGTGGAGTTGTCAGGTTTGCAGTCCTAATTCATACTCTACTAAGAGCAAAAAGTACACTGTTAGCTTACATAGTTCAGAGCTCTCAAGCTCAAAGTAGGCAAAGACATGATAAGTTTTGTTCAATGCTATAGTGTGAATAGTTGGTGTGGTCATGTGTTGAGTACATGCATGTTTACAATATAATTGTTATTTCCCAAGTCACATAAAAATTAACTATAATAAGAGCTAGCTAGGGACAGGGGTTTAAATTGGAAAAGGGTACTCTGAAATTACAAAAATGGGATAAGAAATGGTAGCACACTTCCATTCAACCACCAGCATAGTCCAGCATATTTTCCGAACAGCTCTCTGTAGTGGAAGAAATCCTGACTCTGGTGCCTCCTTTAACACATAATGGTGATGTGGGGGTGGTAGTATACTAAATACTCTAGCTGGCAGCAACTCGGCTCAGGGTCAGCTATTATGTCAGTCTAATGGGGTCTTCAAACAGAACTTGTACCCAGTCCTGGGACTTGACATGTAGATTACATTTGTTCAGTCTTTAGAATGCTGGCAGGCTCGCCTTGGAGTATTAA